>PVJI01005517.1:0-95312 GCA_004026765.1 Micronycteris hirsuta
GGACGGGACACTGGGTTGTCACTGCGTAGGAAGGGGCGAACCCGAGATTTCAAAGGGAAGCTGAAGCCAAGTGTTTCGGGGGCTGTTGACCACGTTAGGGGGTCTGCGAACAGTCCTGAGAGTGGTGACAGGTCTCAGCAAAGGGAGACCTCTGCTTCAGGGTGGCCTCTCCTAGGAGTCTGGTTAGGTGACTGGGGCAAGTTCAGATGGCAGGTGACACTGGTCACATCTGTGTAAGCGGCAGCGAGACAGAGACACACCAAGATGCTGGGACTGGAGGGTCCTCCCCAGACTAGAGGGGGCGGATGGGGGTTGACCTTGAAGGGCCCAGGACACAGGACCATGGGGCCAGTTCTCAAGATCCAAAGCTCAGAAGAGAGGTCGGAGTTGCAGGTGCTTTGAGGAGGTTCCTTTGTACCATTTTCAGCGCCTACGAGCTTGTATTTCATTCCATTCTCCGTGCACAGGGTGGTGGGGGCCGCACAGCTTCCCGGACGGGTCCGCCGAGCATGTGAGTAATAAGATTGGGCTCCAGGCGGCTGTTCAGGCCGCGGCGCTGCCTCCTTTCATCTCAGGAGACATGCTGCAGTTGCCAACATCAGCCCAGACATCCCAGACTCAGCAAAAGATGTGAAAGTTCAGTTCTTCCCTCTGGGGAAACACGTGAGTTGTCTCCCCTTGTCTCTGTGACAGGTGTGCGGCCTCTGCCTCGCCAGGCTCCCCCTTCCGCAGCATCTGTGAGAAACCCATGTGATCCCAGCCGCGCGGTTTGCAGCGACAGTGTCCCTGGTGCCCAAGGAGTAGAACACTCTCCTCTCTCCAGGGCCTCCGTCTGGCTCCTGGGCGCACGGTGCACAGCACAGGGGACACAGGGGACAGCGTTCGGCCCCCCTGTGAATTTCACACTATCGCACCGGCCAGCTGAGCATCTCCCTCGCGCCACCCTGGCCCCTGGTCAGGGCCCTACAAGAAAGTAGTCAATCTCTCTCTCTCCCTCTCTCTGGTTCCCCGCCCCCTCCCTCTCTCTCTAAAAGCAATGAGAACATGTCCTCGGGTGAAGATAAAAATAAAAAATCCCCCTGGCACAGCTCGCACACTGTTTAGATAGCACTTATCTCTCCTTTGCAGAGGGAATGAGCGGGGCTCTGGAATGTCCGCGGGGGCGGGGGGGGGGCGTGCAGGGGAGAATGGGGGCTGGCGTGTGGTGTGGGCTGCGGCACACGTGAGGTTTTTCCATCGTTCTCTTATTCCCGACAATGATGTTCAGCCACAGACTGTGTTCCCCATTAGACCAAGAATTACAAAGCCCAGTGTGTATTTAAGATCTCGTTCTAGAACTAAACAGGCTTTCTCTAATTCACTATACGTTGTAATGTGGGTATTTCCAAAACTAACAGACAAAGGTCTACAGCTTGCTTAGCTGTATGCCAAGCTCCCAGACAAAAACAAACAAATCTACACGTTCTCAAAGAGAGGCCCGTTAAGATCTGACTCATGACCCACAGTCATTTGCCAGCACAGGCGGTTGGGAGTGGTTTTGCGCAGGTGCCCTTCAGCGCGGCCGGCGGTCTTCAGGCGTTTATCCTTTCCTTCCTTTCTCTTTCTCAGAGCCAATTAAAAGTTTCCAGGATATTCTACCGTTTATCTTGAAACGTGTCTGTAATGCAATTCACTGCTTGAAGGATTTTTAACTCACTCATATCACATAAGTTTCTGCCCAAATGGTAACAATTATAAACAATACTTAAATTCTAGAGATTTTTGATAAGGCATTGAGAAATTTAAAATCAATAATGATCACGCTTTTCAATTTTTCAATTTTCATTCAGCTACACTGAGAAGAGACCAAGATGCTAAGGTCCAGCAGCTTCTCCTTATTTACGGCATAAGAAACTAGGCAGTTGGCAAAATTGTTTTTCTTATTAAAAAATTGTGTTTTAATTTCATCATAGTTAATCACTGTATACTTTAATGGCAGTGATCATAATGGATTAATAGGCCAACTTTCCACTGATGGCGAGTGGGGCAGAGATGGGAAGAGAAATCACACGAATAACTGAAATCGACTGATAAGTTAAAAATTCACTTTAGCCCTGGCTGGTGTGGCTCACTTGGTCGGAGCGTCGTCCCGTAAACCGACAGGTCGCAGGTTCAATTCCTGATCAGGGCACAGACCTGGGTTGTGGTTCAGTCCCAGTCAGGGCGCATAAAGGAGGCAGCCCATCGATGTTTCTCTCCTTCTCTCTAAAATCAATAAGCATATACTAAGGTGAGGATAAAAAAAAAGTTTTAAAAATTCATTTTAAAGAAATATCCCTTCTAATGCCTTCTATTAACTGCTGTAGTGAAATTGAGAGATTGAAGATTGAAACCTTTCTATTCCCCCCTTCCTTTCTGCTGGAGGTGGCGACGCCCTCCTTACTATGTTCCGTCACACACCGTTTTTTATTGCCTTGTTTGTGTGCTGTCCCCCATCGCTCTCTCCTTCTCTCCCCACCCCTGAGACAGACAGACACACACGCATGTGTGTATAATGCCCATGAGTTAGTCAGGTCGTGAATGTTCTGTATTTGGTAACTGTTCTCACTACCCTTTGTTCCGAATGACGGCTCAGATAAAGTTTTCATGGTGTTGCACACTACCTAGGACTCTTCTTCGGCAGAGCTCCGCAGGAAACTCTAAGACAAGATACTTGCTCTGTCGTTGGTGGCCTGGGCCTGGACACGTGTGGGGAGCCCGCTGGGGTGCCGACACACTTGCTCACGTGGCTCCAGCCGGTTCCACGTGTAGTGTGTGCGGGGAGGAGCGGAGGAATGAGGAAGTGGGAGGTGTGGTCAGTACCCAGAGGGTGTCTCCACTGGGCACCCCCCTCCCCCGCATGTCCCACCGCTGCCCCAGAACTCAGACACCTAATTCTTAGGTAGGACGTGTCGCTCACCTGAACTGGGGAGAGATGGAGAATAAGGCCTCGGTGACAATAATTCTAAGAACCCTTTAAAAGACTTGGGAGGGGCCTGGCTCCGCCCTCTGGCCACAGCAAGAATTCCCAGAGCCCCGGCTTCCCCTGTGCCCCTGCTCAGGAGCGGGGAATGTCAGGAATGTGGGGGCTCGGGTTTCCGGTCCACCTGGACCGGGGTTGGTCAGATAATGCGCAGGGCGGAGACTGCGATAGGCAAACCAAACACGCAAACACACCTTCCAAGTCTGGTTTGTACTGTGTGAGAGTTTAGGGGGCGTTGTATACTTTTTATCATGTCCCTCATGCGGAGAGAAAAAATAAAGGAAAATAGATTTTTCCAGTTTTACCAAAGGTGATGTATTTGAGCAGGAAAGTAAAGAATTCTTACTCAGCTGGAGCAAACAGTACACGCAGCGGGTTTCCCCCAACTGGGGCCGCGGGGGGCAGGTCGTGTTCGATGTCGTGGGTTTGGGAACTCAGGGAGGGGACCCTAACGTAAGGCTGTCTCTGAGGGGCCTTGGGTTCTGAGGGCCACTGGTGTGAGCTGTGCGACCTTTTACACTCAGCCGTTTCGAGTCTCATAAAGCGAGACAGAGCTGCGTGAAATGTCCCAGGTCAAAGGGCTACTCACCACATGGCGGAGGCACTCACGTAGTTTATCTTGGTTAATGGTTAGTTGTAAGCTGCCAATGGGTGAAGTTGATACTATTTCTGTAACTTCCTGTGAGACTGAAAATGGTCCAAACTACGTTTTTTCAAGTGAACACAAAAAACTCTCTCTCCGTTTTCTGCACGAGTCAGCTGACCGCTCTGCCTCCCATCCCACGAGGCGACCTGGTGGTCAGCAGTGGAGTCAGACAGAAAATGATGGTGAGATCCATTCATCGCCAAAACTGGAGAGAAATGCCGTCTCCGAAGCAGGTTTAGGACAAATGCAAAACCCTGGGTGTGAGGTTATCTCTCTACCAGAACCTCAGCTGGTGTAGGACACTCCCAGACCGTGCAGGGGACCTGCAGGCACGTCCTGTCTGCCCCAGGTCTCCCAGCCTGGCCAGCACCCCAGCAGGCGGTGGCTCCGCAGTGGTTCTAACAGCCCCTGAGCCCCTGGAGTGAGGCCCAGTCTGCGGGACAGGGCAATGCCATAATGCAGAGAGTGTCCAGAGGAAGGACTTTGGGGGCCAGACTCATCAGGTTTTAGCCTTATGCATTTTGTTTTGTTTTGGTGCTGTTTCACCAGCAAAACTTCCAAGAAGCCACGTCTATCAGGGACATTGCAGCTCTTGCCGCGAGACGAGAATGTTCCATTTGGCCTCCCCATCTGAGGTTTTGTCTCCTGACAGAGGCCACTGACCCAAGAACTATGCACTGGGTCAGCTGAAAAGTTCGTAACATAAAAGGCACATTTCTCATTTTCACCAATAACCTTATTGACTTGGATATTTTGAGTACATTGGCTATCTCCGCGTGGCATAATGTTGATTGTTCTCAATTAATGTCTTGATTTGATCACTGTCCACTTCGACTGGTCTACCGACCACGGAGCATCGTCTGGCGAGAAATCTCCAGCACGAAACTTCACAAACCATTTCTGAAACGTTCGATCAGTCACAGCCCCTTCTCCACACATAGCACCGATCTTTTTCTGCATTTCAGTTGCATGTTTACCTTTATTAAAATCGTAAAGCACACCACGCCAAAAATGTTGCTCATTTTCTTCTATCTTCAATATTAAAATGACTACACAAAAATTCACCAATTTTGATAAGTTTTTTTAAATGCATGCTGCTATGACAGTTGTCACTATAAAACCTAACCTTGTCTTGAATGAAGTTAAAGACAACTAAGCACTACGAGAGCCATCTTACAGAAAAAAACGAACTTTTTGGCCGACCCCATAACTACAGGTCAGAGGTGTTGTCTTACTCGAAGGAGCACAGGCAATGGTCTAAGGACGTCCGTATAATGAAGTGAACTCTCCTTTGGAATTCCGTCCGTAGAGGTTGAGGTAGAAAAATGAAAATAACAGGAATGGTGTTCGGTTCGTCCCCCACAGAGCCCACCTTCCACTTCGGGGACGCCGAGTACTCCGTGGACGAGAGCGCTGGCCGCGTGGAGGTACAGGTGTGGAGGACGGGCACCGACCTGTCTGGGGCCTCCAGCGTCACCCTAACCTCTCAGAAGACAGACCCTCCATCTGCCAGCGGTGAGCAGTTTCCTATTGCAGCTCTGTTCAGCGGGCCGGAACACAGGACGCTTTAGAGCCGGCATACTCACCCCTGCTAAAGTCGTCTGAGGGGACGGACTTTCTCCTGAAGTTATTGCTGGGTGGGAGGCAAATGGGAGAAAATACACTTTGGGGCCACGAATCAGAGGCTCGGTCAAACACGCATCAGTCATGACTTGATGCTGCTGCCTGACTTGCACGAATCTGTTCTCTGCACATGGCCCAGCTGGTGTTGTTCCGTGTATGACATCACACACTCGAGATTCAACGGGCTGGCCAGCTTCACAGAGCCTCACGGCGTCCCAGTGTCCCCCAGCCCAGCTCCTGCCTCGGCTGCTTCCCCACCGTGTTACTCACGCTGCCCCGGCTGGCACTGCCTGCCTTTTATTCTGGAACCGACTTCTCAAAAAAGTTGATCCCAGCATTTAGGGCAAGCACGGGACTAGAAGTTTCCTGTTTTCCCTTCTCAATCACCAACAGCACAAACTCCATCTTGTATGCACATGCACCCACACGTACATCCGGCGTGCCTTACACATTCCTCACACACAGCAAGCAGGGGCCCTTCCGTTGCAGACGCCACCCCTACGTTTTAACTTTTTCAGTGCAGTGGAACCAGCAGTGCTTCGCAGGCAGTCAGTGTCCAACAAACGTGTGTTCAGTCCAATTAGTTGTTTTACGAGGGAAAATTCCAATCAAAGAAAAACAGGGATGAGAATAAATGTGAAGAAGCAGAGGGGGAAAACATACAAGAAGGACCACAATGGGTTCAGGTACAGAGGTTTTAAAACACGAACGACAGACGTCCCACATCCGAGTACAGGTGCACATTCAGAGGTAAAGTTGATGCAAGGTGAGTGTTAGAAGTTATGAAAACAGAAAAGCAATGACCTTGAACTACCACCCCCCACCCCAAGTCTCCATAGACGTAGTGCCTGAGGATTAGAAGAAAGTTTGGTTTTAACTGAGTTGACATGAGTAGAGAGGTCACCACTAGGCCTGTGCCCGTGGTCTGAAACGACGCAGCCAAAGACCAGAGCCCAGAAGCGTCTTTGAGGAGGGTGGGTGGGGGCTGGAGAGCTGGGACCCAACGCCCGAGGGCGTGGTCTTCCAACCGGCCGCCGCCCACCACAGTCAGACGTTCTCTAGGCGCTCCCAGAAAGAAACGCAGGTGTTTCACTAATGAGAATGAACTTTAAAGGAATGTATTCCCTTCGTATATAACTTATAGTGGTCATGTTTGGTGGATATACTGACTTTAGACCTGGTTCTATTAGCTCCATTTCAGAATTCCAGAATAAAGGTGGAGACACTGTAAAACACAATGCAAAAACCACTAAAACTGAAATGGCACAGAGAAAACGGGGCTCAGAGCCTGGGATCGACCAGCTCCGTACCCGCTGTCCACGCGAGTCCTCGTAGCTCGTTCAGTGAATGTTCTGCAGTGTTATGATGTGCTTTCTTTTTAAAAAGAACTGTAAGTGTGCCTTCATGAGTTGCTGACGCTCCCTCTGTGTGAGGGTCCCGTCCGTCCGCAGCCGGTGACTCTCCCATCACTGTTGTAGCTGGAGCAGACTACGTGGGAATCAGCCGCAACTTAGACTTCGCACCCGGCGTCGGCGTGCAGACGGTCCGTGTCGTCATTCTGGACGACCTGGGACAGCCGGTGCTGGAGGGAGTCGAGAAGTTCGAGCTGGTGCTTCGCATGCCCCAGCACGCCGCCATCGGCGAGCCCAGCAAGGCCACCGTCGCCATAAACGATTCCATCTCAGACCGTGAGTGTCTGCTCTGCAGTGATAACCAAAACGGGTTTATGTAAATGTCAAGTAAAAAAATGAACTCGGGTTTCCATGCCTGCGTTAGTTTCCCAGAGCTGCCAGAACCGAGTCCAGAGCCTCAGAAACAGCTGTGTTGTAATTCTGTGTCGCAAAAGAGTTGGGGGAGGGAAGGTGTGAAGTGAGAGTCAATAATGTCAGAGGTCAGGTGCAATTGCAAACTTTTTGTTTTAAGATTTACTTATTTATTTTTAGAGAGAGGGAAAAGGAGGGAGAAAGAGGGAGAGAAATATCAACATGTAGTTGCCTCTCGCGCGCCCCCTACTGGGGACCTGGCCCACAACCCAGGCATGTGCCATGACTGGGACTCGAACTGGTGACCCTTTGGTTCAAAGGCCCGCACTCAATCCACTGAGCTAAACCAGCCAGGGAGAAAACTTTCTAATTAAAAAAGAACCCCTCGTCAAAGACGAGTAGAAGCACATGGGGCCACACAGAGCCTTGGATGTCCATGGCCATTTTCCACACCTCCACATGACACCTGTCTGCCACCTCCTCTCACACAGACACCCCGACGCTTCCTGGGGGACAACTGAGTGCATGGTTCCCAGACAGCAAGCTGTGGGCCCACGGCCGGCTCTCCAGCATGTCCCCACAGGAATCTGCCTGGTCTTCTATGCGCTTATCTTGATGTGTTTGAGCAAACTCACTTCCTGCCCAGGTCCTCGTGAGGCCTGGGGTTCACTGACCTGGAGTAGCTGTCCCCTAAATATCTCGTGTGTGTGTGTGATGTCACACTTATTCTCAACTTTGGAAACACGGTCTGGGGAAAGTATGCCTGTCACACTGGGCACAGTACTGAGTGGTATTCACATCAGGAAATCCTGAGCCCTGGCTGGTATTGGCTGGCTGGTTGGAGTGCCATCCCATTGACTGAAAGGCTATGGGTTCGATTCTTGGTCAGGGCACAAACCCAAGTTGCAGGTTCGGTCCCCACTCGGGGCACATTTGGGAGGCAGCCAATCAATGTCTCTCTCTCACATCGATGTCTGTTTGTCTCTCTCCCTTCCTCTCACTCAAAAGCAATGAAAAATGTGCTCAGGTAAGATTTTAAAACAAAATTTTGAGCAGCTCATGATGAAGCGACCCATACAGAAAAAAATATCTCAACTATCTGCTTTTTCTCCCTTCTTAGCATTGCACCGCCTCCCCCTCCTCCACCAATTGGCGGAGCAAAATTTCAAGGATAAGGAACTCGAAACGTTTACGGTGTAATCATCGGTTCCAGGTGCTCTCGCACCTGTTGCATTGTTCTTTGTGCTAAACCGCGTCTCCTGACATGCACGTCACGGGGCCCCCTCCGGTTCCCTCTGCGCGACGTTTGCTTGTCCCCGCAGTGCCGAAGATGCAGTTCCAGGAACGAGAGCATGCAGTGGACGAGAGCGACGGGCAGGTGGTCGCTACCGTGCGCCGGACGGGAGACCTGCGGCACCGCTCCTCCGTGCGCTGCTACTCGCGGCAGGGCTCCGCGCAGGTGATGGCGGACTTTGAAGAGCGCCCGAACACGGACAGCTCCCTCATCACCTTCCTCCCAGGTGCAGGCGAGCTCGAAATTTTTACTGGTGGTTAATATACATCAGGGACATATAAGTTTTTTTTTTTTAACATTTTATTCCTCTTTAGAGACAGACAGGGAGCGAGAAAGAGAGGGAGAGAAACATCTATGTGTGCTTGCCTCTTGTGCGCCCCCTACTGGGGACCTGGCCTGCAACCCAGGCATGTGCCCTGACTGGGAATCCAACTGGCAGCACTTTGGTTCACAGGCCGGTGCTCAATCCACTGAGCCACACCAGCCAGGGCGGGACATATAAATTCTTTGTTTCCACAAGCATGTGACATAATTTTGTGTGCACTGAATGATAACAACGGGAGGTAGACGGTGGCGGGTTGACTGAGCATCCTTTTTGGTTTCTGTACCAGAGTACTGATTAGTTTACACTGCTGTTATGTGTTTATCCCAGAGGTATTCAGGGGTGGGGCATAGGTACAGACTCCCCAACGCCAGGAGATACTCGGGTTCAGATGACAGAAATGAAAAGGAACAGATGTCAGATTTTTAATATGCACCCAGAGCCCTAACACAGAGAACCGGTTTGGTCCAGTACTTGTTACAGGAACTAGTGCTACGGTCCAGCTAAGAGTGAGCAGCCCGCACAAAGCGGCTAAATGTGATAAACAAAGTTGGCATTTGCTCTGTTTTCCTTGTTTTCGGAGACGAGTGGCTGACATTAAAGAACCCCCTGTACAGGGCGCAGCCTGTCGGGGAACCACAACTGGTCGTTCATTCATCAGATACTTACCGGAGGCTCGTTACGTACCCGACGCCGGTGTTGGGCTGTGGGTACAGCAGGGAGAAGGCAGCGCCCTCGCTGCGTGGCGCTTCGATTCCAGTCACAGGTGCATCTTTTGGGCCTCCGGGCCGTGACTGACCGGCTGCCCCTACGGTTCCAGGCGAGACCAAGAAGCCCTGCGTCCTCACGCTGGTGGACGACGGACTTCACGAGGAGACGGAGGAGCTCCGGCTGGTCCTCGGCAGCCCGCGTGGCGACTCTCCCTTCGGGGCTGCCGTGGGCGAGCAAAACGAAACTCTGATAAGGATCCGCGACGATGCCGACCGTAAGAAGTCCTTTCTGGTGCTCAGCTTTGAGCTGGGAGCTGAAATCCTCCCAGTTTACAGTTTCAGGGGGCTTAGGAGACAGCCCCCTCTCTTCAACTAGGCTTTTAAAGGGGTTGAGAAATAAGATAAAGACTAAGTAAAGTCAAGAATGAAGTAAACCATTAAAACTGCACGTTGAAGAACACAGTTTCCCAATCCCTCATAATCCTGCCCTGACACCCTTGGGAGCAGGTGGTCCCCTCCGACTCTCATAAACTGCCTGGTACGTTGAGGTGGCCCGGAATACACATGCCCTGGGGGCCGGGTCATGAGGAGCTGGGGGGCTCTGCTCAGCTGTTCCTAATACCTCCTCCAGTGATTCTGGGCAAGGAGGCCGCGAGGAGCCTAGGGTGTGGGTAGCTCAGCTCCTCCCGCGTGGAGAGAAACACGGGGGTGGGAAAAGCGGCCACTGTCCCCTGACGATCTCACTTGTCCCTGTTTCCCGCAACTGTAGAGACCATCATTAAATTTGGAGAAACCAAGTTCAGCGTCCGTGAACCTAAAGACCCCGGGCAGTCAGCAGTTGTGAGGGTCCCAGTGGTGCGCCAGGGAGACACCTCGAGGGTCTCTATCGTGAGAGTGCACACCAAGGACGGCTCAGCCACCTCCGGAGAGGACTACCTGCCCGTGTCGGAAGGTACAGCGGCTCGGGGCCGGCCTCCCGGGGACTCGTCCTCAAGGGGCCCCAAGAAACATGGGAGAAACATCCCATTGAAATTGAAATTAAAATACGCATGCTCCTGTAAATTCATCTTCAGGAAAACAGAAACAGTGGCGTTTACTGCCAGGACATTCCCCTTTTGACTCAGAGGGGATGTGGGTTTGGGTGCAGGGGGATTCCGCGCAGACGTGCTAGATGGCTTCCGGTGCCTGCCTTCACTGTGGAAATTAGATACTAAGTAACAGCCCTCCTGGAATATTCTGTTACATTGAGAACGCGAGAGCAGAGATAGTCGTCTATCTTAAGGAACACCCACAATGTGAACTTCAAGAGAGAAAACTTTGCGCTAACAGGGAGCAAAGGAGGAGGTGAAATAAGAACCACAAAGACCGTGGAGTCTCTGGGCCTTAGGGACCCATTGCAGATGCCTTCCCTCCTCCATCCCTCTTTCAGCGCACACGGTGTCACCGCTGACTTGTATTAATAATGACGATAAATCAGTCAGGACCTTTCTCTCTCTCCCACCCTGCCCCCGAATTGTTTGCTGACAGAACAGACATAAACGGATGCCCCAAACTTAGTTCATGAAGTGCTGGGAGTTCTCCTTATGCACTTGGTTTCCAGTCCCTGCCTCTCACTACCAGCAACCACAGTCCCTGATGTGTGGGGCAGGTGGGAATGGAGCCATGAAAATGTTACTGAACTAGAAAGTCCGTTCTCCGCTGAGGGGAGGGAAAAAAAGAAGGAAAACGTGTGCTGTTACAGCCAGCTGACTGTTGCAGGCAGAAAAGTTCAAAAGAAGTAAAAAATCCGCCCTTTCCTATGACAGCCGCAGGTTTTTAAGTGTTAGAAACTTTGTTAATGCAACATCCCAGGGATGCAACCACCCACGTTGGCGGGCCGGAAACGGCCAGCTGTTTCCATCCTGGGGGACCAGGCCCAGAGCCCTGTCGGGGCGTGAGGAATCGCAGACACGCAGAATATGCCAGGGCTGACGTGGGAAAGGGCTATATCCAGAAATAGTTTATTTATTTTTTATTTTTTAAAAGATTTCATTTTTTTTTTTTTAGAGAAAGGGGACGGAAAGGAATATCAATGTGTGATTGCCTCTCATGCGCCCTTTACTGGGGACCTGGCCCACAACCCAGCCATGAGCCCCACCTGGGAATTGAACCCGCGACCCTCTGGTTCACAGGCCGGAGCTCAATCCACTGAGCCACACCAGCCAGGGCTGAAACAGGACCAATTTTAGAGATGCGTCTGGCTTATTAGCTCAATTTTTTGAAACGTTTTTGATAATTGACAAAAAGTAGAAGGAGGGAAAGAAAAATACACAGGAGACACTTTTTCTCCCGCCACATTTGAAAGGACTTGTAATTTAGAATTGTGACGACTGAACCGCAGTGAGAGCAGAAGCAGCCGCCGCTATCCCCTCCAACCGGGACGGCTGTGCGCCATTGTCTTTATTTTCTCTGCGGAGCCAATTTCTCGAAAGGGTAGCAAAACCACAAAACAATTTACCCAAATTTCATAATACAGTATGCTACTTCGTGCGTTCAATAAAATCAACTGAATTTTAACATTTTCAGAATTTTAAAATAAATACTTAAAAAGGATTCGCAGAATTAGGTTTAATTTTCAAGACAACAAAGCTGTTCTTTCTAGTGAGGTGAGGAAGGACAGGGATGAGAGAAAATGTTTTTAACATTTATCTTAAAAATGTTTTAAGTTTCCAAGATTAACATCAACAACAACAAATAGAAGTCTGTATAATTCGATATGTTGATAAAACCTTAATTTTATATCCAGCTCTTCTAGATACACACACACTGTAAATCCTACTCACATTCGCTAATGCCGACAATCATACTCCCCCGACTTACGTCCTGTTGGTTCAGAAATTCTGGGGAACACAATGCCAGCTTGTCTGGTTGTGCCCCGGTCTGAGGAGGTAACTCAGCACTTTTTCAAACAGAGGTTTAACAAATACATTTAGCAGTTCATGAGAACATTTTTCTTCTGGATAAAATGGAATAGAATAGAAAATATTAGAGCATAATGCATATAGTAAGAGTAAGTAATTTTTTAAACCTCTGTTGCATTTTATTCGAACACACACTCGCAGGCTGGTCCATGTGAGTCACTGTCAGAGAAGCTCCATAAAACCTCGTGTTTGTACGTAACAGATCGACTCTGTGGTTTTGCACTTGTAGAGATTGAGTTTAAGGAGGGAGAGACCCGGCACATCGTGGAAATCGAAGTGATCTTCGACGGGGTGAGAGAGATGCGCGAGGCCTTCACCGTTCACCTGAAACCAGATGAGAACATGGTAGCAGAGACACAGGTGAGCAACCCAATGCAGGTGTGAATTTTCAGAGATGCAAGTGAGCAATCAATGCAGGTGTGAACTCACAGCCAGTGGTTCATGAGGGCCGCAGCCTCCGAGCCTCACACGGGGCTTGATGAAGGCGTAGCCTCTGCACAAGCTTATGTCCGAAAATGCACGTTACCCCTTCTGACTCCTAAATAAATTTTGCTCCTATTGGGTTATGATCAAGAAATTCCTGTCTCTCTTTGAAAACTCCTGTTTGTAGAAACTCAAGGACTAGAATCGCTGAGCCCTGCATCTGTCCCCTTCCCCTCCCTGGGCCAGTTGGGAACAACAGGGCTTAGGATTCATCTCTGGAAGCCCTGGCTGGTGTGGCTTAGTGGACTGAGCACTGGCCTGCAAACCAGAAGGTCACCAGTTTGATTCCCACTCAGGGCACGTGTGTGGGTTGTGAGCCAGGTCCGCAGTTGGGGGTGGGTGAGGATTCTTGTCTGGAGAGAAAGCACCGTCTCGGCCACGGCTGAGAAAACGCGCACCTTCACCCGCAGGAGAGCTGGCTAATCCCCGAGCCCCCACCTCGTCACCTGGCTCTGTTGAATCCATGTCCAGCGCTGCAGTGACCAGAACGTTCTCTGTGTATTTAATCCATATCATCTCAGCAACCAGATCTTCCTTAAGATGAACATAATTTCCACAAATTTTCACCCTTTAAACCTAAAATAATTTTTAAAGCTAAACGATTTTAGGAACAGACCAACATGTATGGTGTTTATACTCATATTTACTCCATTTCTTCTATTATTTGTTTCACTGTTAGCAGGAGATCAAGTCAGGGAGATTTTTCTCCCTGAAGTATTGATTATCATTTTTTGATTGTTACTACCTGGTGGTATTTCTGCTGTAGTGCCTTGCTTTTCCTTAAAGTCATATTTAAAATTCAAGGATGGGCTGAAAACCTTTATATAGGCCTTGATCACATAAAAATGAGTCTTTCGTTGTTATTTTTATGGAGCATAAAAGTAAAGGAACAGAGACTCAGTCAATCACGTCAAGCACTAAGAGCTTCGTGTAAGAATGCACCTGTAAGTACAGGCCTGGAAACGGCGCTGGTCGGGCTCTGGGAGGTTATTCGGGAGTTAAGGTGCGTTGATCAGCCAGGTGCTCCAGTCCCCTGACCAGCAGCGCATGGCCTGAGGTTCCAGTGCTGCCAGGGCCCAGCGCCGCCCACACACTGCCACGCAGCCCCCGCTGCCCCACGACCTCCGGGGCCCACCTTCTCTCGGGTGCTGTGCACCTCCCTCCCGCCATCCACTCACCGACTCGTCCGTGGGTCATCCAGCTCACAGCCCTAGCTCAGCGGGGGCTGCCCTCCTCCCAGTCTGGAGAGGAAATGAGACCCCCAGTTCCTGGGGGCCACTGGCTGACCCGGGCTGCCCTGGGCTCAGGGACGCTCCCCTGGTGCCAGCACACCAGGGGCCAGGAGCCCAGGGCACAGACCGCAGAGGGCCCATCACCCTGCAGGGGCCTTGAGAGCAGCGGTTCTGTCCTGACAAAGCCGGGGCCTTGCCAGGCGTCAGGGCATCATCCTGTGTGGTCGACATGCCCAGAGCCGAGCGTCCCCGTGGTCACAGACAGTCCCCCTCTCCGGCAGGTGACCAAAGCCATCGTGTACATAGAAGAGCTGAATAGCATGGCAGATGTCACCTTTCCTTCAGTCCCCCGAGTGGTGTCCTTACTGATGTACGACGACGCCTCCAGAGCCAAGGACGGCGCCAGCCCTGCGTCAGGCTATCCCGTCGTCTGCGTCACGGTGAGTAGGACGTGGGGGGCAGGTGCGGGAGCAGTGAGGGTTTCGACCTCGTAGCCCAACCGGCATGAAGAAGTGAAGGCGGGAACGACTGCATGGCTCAGGCTTCGACTTTGGGTGTGGGGGCAAGAAGCGCGGAAGGAGGGGCAAGGGAAGGGCAGGAGAGGAACAAAGTTCCCGCTCCCACCATCACACGGGCAACTCTGAGGGTTCCTGAGAGGAGGACGCGAAGAACACGCACTTTCCTCAGTGAGAGGCGGAAGCAGACCTCCGGTGGCTGCTTGAAATGCAGGGTCAGAGCTCAGGAGCGCTCTCCCAGCTTGGAGTAAAAATGCAAAGCTGCACGAGCAGCAAGCAGAAATGGGGAAGAACCGCGCTGTGGTAGGACTCGTGAGGGATGACCCAGCTCTCTGGTTCCCGCAGGCCTGCAACCCAAAATACCCCGACTACGACCGGACGGCCTCCATCTGCGCCAGTGAGAACATCAACGACACTCTGACCCTCTACCGGTGGCTGACCAGCGCGCCCGTGGGCGCCGACGGCGTGGCCAGCCCCCTGCGCGAGGTGGACTTCGACACCTACTTCACGTCCACGAAGACGATCACCCTGGACTCCGTGTACTTCCAGCCAGGCTCCCGGCTGCAGTGCGCCGCGCGCGCCGTGAGCGCTGACGGCAGCGAGGGCCTGGAGCTGCTGAGCCCGACCGTGACCGTCAGCAGAGACGAAGGTGAGGTGGTGCTCTCGCCACGGGAGGCCCCCAGGGTGCCGTGCGGCTTCGTAAATGTCTGATCTCTGGTTACTGAGTCTTTCAAACGCCCCCTGTATTCCGTAATATGCTCTAAATGCTTTAAAATGTCATCATTTTTTAAAAATATTCATTAGCAAGCAAATATTTATTCATTGCACACTTTTAAATCGCCTCTCCTACACCTGAGTTGTTGCTGGCATGTAAGTGCTTTATGCTGGAATTAAGAAAATAAATGGCCCTGGCCGGAGTGGCTTGGTTGGTTGGAGCATCATCCCGAAAACCAAACAGTTGCAGGTTCGGTCCCTGCTCGGGACACGGACAAGAGGCAACCTATCGATGTTTGTCTCCCTCTCGCTCTCCCTCCCGTCCCCTCTCTCTAAAATCAACAGGCACGTCCTCGGGTGAGGTTTTAAAAAAATAAACAGTGCTTTAAAAGGAGCCCTCCTAATAATAAACCAGAAAGCCTGGGTGCTGAGGCCCACTCCTGATTTCATTCCTATCCGAATAAGTACCTGTGTCCTGGGTTTTGTACAGCTAGAAAGGAAATTATATATTCCTAGATGTTTTGACATTGTAATTTAATATCTTGGTGTCTTCCATGACATTAAAATGAAAACATCAAAATTCTTTCAAAGCAAACATTGGAGGAATATTTTCATGTGCAAATCCTCGAGGGTCACAGAGAGAGAGAGACAGAGACAGATAATGAGTCACAATTTATAATACACACACTGTAAGAAATTGCATGCATAGAGAATACTATATCCTTTACTGATTCTGCAGAGGCTTTAGTTTCTGTTTTAAAAATGAGTGCATGTCTAGTTTTATCAGCTTATAACTAAGTATATTTTATAATTAGTGGTAAGTATATTATTCTAGAGTAAACATCAAAATCACTGAAATTATACTTTTTTCTGCTGACTTTCCATCGCTCTCACTGTGTCTGTTCACACTTTACGTTAAAATGACTCTCGGGAACACACTCACGACCTGGACTATTCAGCACATACTAAATCACATTGAACAACTATTTTTTTCTCAAACTTCCTAAAACACCCACGATGTTGAGAAGCGACTACTTTTCATGCCACGGTCTTCTGGTTTGTCACACTATCTACTCTCAGCAACACCTTGGCCCAGAGCAAATATTAAAGTACGCAGAAAAATAATAGTGCCTATTTTTAAAATATTCTTTAGGTGCTGTCCACTGTCTACTTTGAACATATGTCCCTTTTTAGGCCTTTGTCAGCCCCGGGTGCCGGGGACAGTGGGAGCAGAGCCATTCTCGGCTAAGCTGCGCTACGTGGGCGCCGAAGACCCCGAGCACGCGAACCTCGTGCAGCTCACGGTCACGATGCCGCACACAGACGGTGGGTGCCGGTGGGGGGGTGGGGTGGACAATCCAGGAACGGGGCGGGGGGGGGTGGTGGTCCGGGCTCCGCACCGGCTGACTTATTTTACTGACCCCTCTAAACAGCCAAGCAGGCAGCGAGCACTCACTTTGTTTGAACTTCAAGTCTTTCTGTTTCATTCAAATGTTTTTGCTTTCTGGCTGCCCGGTTTTTTTTTAATTGAACAGTTTACACATTCTCTAAAACTAGATCGACGTAGCACACGTCCAAACGCAATGGAGCAAAGCCGTGGCGAACGTGTTGGCTTTCACCATCCAGCACAAATGGGCCTTCGAAACCATTGCACTTGCACTTACAGCGAAGCATTTGGGGACGACCCCGGTCTTCAACGCGTCTTTGCCATTTCACAGCTGTCGTTTGAGATGTCCCTCCCCATATTTATTGCGATAACTAAGACATTTCCTAGGTAACCAAATAAAATAAAAAATGCAACGAACAGCATGACATGCGGGGCTCCTTTTCTCCGGGAAGGGAAGTGTGGCCGGAATTTGCGAGTCAATAACTTTGCCCCAAACACAGGAGACATTTTCAAGTTGTATTACACTCGATTCACTTTATACCGGAAGAAAATTGTTAATTATCACTCGGTTCATTATGTTTTGAGTAGCGAAGGGAGAGGAAACATCAGGTACCACCAGGAGGTACAAGGTGGAATCGCGCTCCCTCGGGAAAAGCTTTGTCTGTCCTTTGCAAGCCCGAATCTGTGTGTGCTGGGGCAGGGGGCTAGGCTGGCAGGAACCCGTCCCTCTTTACAGCACCACCTGGGGCCACGACTGACCACTTGCCTGTAGGTTGGCCTTGGACATGTGACCCCAGGGTGCAGAGAGCTGAGGAGACACCCACTCCACAAAAGTGGACCTACAACAGCCGAGAACAAGGGTGGAAGGGACCAGTGACATCTTAGTGTCCTCACAACAATAGCTTTATGTCACTGCTCTCCCGAGAACTTCCCAGCAGCCCCGGGGTCCCAGAGCAGCCCTCTGAGGGTCGCTGCTCTGCCAGCCTCTCTAAGACTCGTCTAGAGGTGCAGGGACCAGGAAGCGTCCTCGGCCTGGAGCAGGAATGGTGACGTCAATTGTACTCCGTCGCAGGTTTGCTCCCTGTGATCTCCACGAAAGAGCTCTCCAGCTTCGAGCTCACCCTCAGCCCCGACGGCACGAGGGCGGCGAACCACAGGTGCTCGAACCTCCTGGATTACACCGAGGTCAAGACCCACCATGGGTTCCTGACTGATGCCACGAAAAACCCCGAGGTGGTTGGAGAGACGTACCCTTACCAGTACAGCGCATCCCTGCGGGGCGCCAGCACCTTGCGCTTCTACCGCAACCTGAACCTGGAAGCCTGTCTGTGGGAGTTCGTGAGCTACTATGACATGTCGGAGCTCCTCGCCGAGTGCGGGGGCACCGTCGGCACCGACGGGCAGGTACGGGTGTGTCTGAGCTGCGGTCGCTGAGCGGGTGCAGTCTGCAGCCCCGTGGCGGGGGGAGCGCTGGACGGGTCAGGAAGCGGAAGGGACCTGGGAGGGGTGTGGAAGGGACAGCTGTAGCTGCCCTGCTGCCTGCGGACCAGTTTCTCTCCATCTCTGTCCCTCTCCTCTTCTGCCGCCCTCCATCTGTCCATGCACCCCGTCGTTCGCATGCACGTATCAGTGCGGGGAAGGGTGAAAATACTGTACGACTGTTATGTGGATCTAACACATCACCCGAAATGTAATAAACAAATATTAGTTTATTCTCGCCAACACCCCCGAGTCCATCCGCAGAACACCTCAAAGAGAAAAGTATGCATTTGAAGCAAGATACTTCATTTCAACTAATTATATTCGCTGCCAGACCTTTCCTGCTTTCTAGATAATAATTTAAATTGCCTGATAACAGCAGGGCTCACGGCAGTCCAAGACAGGGAAGAAAATCCAAACACCCACAGACCGAGGAGCGGACCGATAAAGCGCGGCGCAGGCGCACAGTGGGCGCTGCGCAGTGAGGAAACTACCGGACAGGCTACAGCGCAGGCGCACATTAAAATGGTCACAAGAGACCGCGCACGCGCCATGTAGCTCCCTTCCTAGGGAATGTCCGCGACAGGCGGATCCACCGGGACCCCGGCTCAGCTGCTGGTCCCCCGCCTGCCGGGGGCGGGCAGGACGGGCTGCTAATGAGTGAGCAATTCCTCTTCCTGTCGGAGGAGGTGAAAATGTCCCCAAACTGATGATGGTGAAAGTCGCACGACTCTCTAAATACAGTAAATCGTCAATTTGTCCGCTGGAGAGGGATTATAGGGCCTGTGGCCTGTGTCACGAAGCCGCTACAAAACTAAAGGACTAGGTGTCGCAGCTCCAAATAACGCTGCCTGCGCGGGGGTGGCCGCCACGCGCTCCGTGTCGCGCAGGAAGCTGGTATAGCAACAACTCTCGTGGCTTCAAAATTAACGCCTTTTTTTTTTTTTTTTTTTGACGCTGTCTCTCGGCGGCGGTGCCTCAGAGCCTGCGGCTGGCGAAAGCAGAAGGCGGCCTGTGCACGGCACGGCCCGAGCTGATGGACGCGATTTCCCGTTTCAGGTCCTGAACCTCGTGCAGTCCTACGTAACACTGCGGGTCCCGCTGTTCGTGTCCTACCTGTTCCACGCCCCCGCGGGGCCGGGTGGCTGGCAGCACTTCGACCTGAAGGCCGAGCTGCGGCTGACTTTCGTGTACGACACGGCCATCCTGTGGGACGACGGCATCGGCAGCCCCCCGGGGGCCGAGCTCCAAGGTGGGGCCCGCACCAGGGAACGCACCTGGGCGCGCGGCTCAGGAAGCGTTCTGACAGCAGCTAAAAGCAGTAGAAGCAACTTTTAGGGCAGATAACTATTTTTGTCATGAGAAAACCTCCTATCAGGGGCTCAAGTCTTGCACGCTGCGTGACTGCTGGGTATATAACGCCTGCACTTCGTGCGCACCGTCCGAGGTGACTAGGTGAAGGGCATCACACTGCACAGTCTATGTGTTCCCTAGGTTCTGCGAAAAAATGGGCAGAGGAAGTTCTGATGGAACATAAAGGATTAACCCAAGAGAAAAATTACGCATCTTTGATTCTGGAAAGGGGAGGCGCGTTTTAAAGTCCCGGGCACTGATTCCGGCAGGGCACTAACCCCTGGTGTGGCCCTGACCGTGGCGCTTACCCTTCACCACCGGCAGTTTCCCGGAGAGATGGGCTAGACTTCCAGGGTCCCTTCTGTTTGTTCTGTGATGCTTCCGCAGAGCCTTTTAGAATAGTGGCGGTAAAGCCCATGACTGTTGGCCCTAGCAGCCCCTACAGAACTTTGGTTCAGTCTCCGTCAGAACCGTGTAATTCACCGTTCCCAGCGTGAAGCTGGTGGGTGGGCTGCAGAGGGAGCGCCATCTCTCTCCAGGCCCTGGGCATGTGTGGCTCTGAGTGCACTGCCCGCGTTACTGTTTATGAGCCGGAGGGAAAAGACTGTCCATAGTTCCATCTCAGATCTGCTGCCTGAAACCAGTTAAAAGTACCTGAAAGCCATGCGTAGGGTACTGTGTTCATCCTGAGCAATTATTCCAGGCTATTTGACATATTTTAATTCCGTATTTTGCTTTCTGCCTCTCCCATCACTCAGGAGGCTTCTGATGATAATACCCTTTGGCTAGAACACTCAAAGATGAGGTGGATGTGAACTCAGTTCTGGAAGAAACCATGTACACACACAGTCCCTGGTCCCCGACCTTTCAGCTCTTGCCCACGTTGTCCCCTTGCAGGTTCTCTGTACCCAACCAGCATGCGCATCGGCGAGGACGGCTGCTTGGTCGTGAACTTCAAGACGGAGGCTCAGTTCCATGGCTTGTTCGTGCTGTCACATCCAGGTAAGCCCCGCGCCTCACTCACAGCCCCCGCCCGGACCACGGGGCGGGCTTTCCACACCCGTGCACATTCTGGCGGGCTTCCTCATGAGCATGGGGGCCCCCGCCTTGCAGACAAAGCACCTGCGTGCCGTTATCTACATGGAGGTCCTTCACTGTCAGCTGCGTCTCAAACCCCGCAACATCGTCATTGTCTGTGTAGACTGCTAGAGAAAACACAAAATGATTGGAGTCAGCCGGAAAGAAAACTGTCCTGAGCTTATTTTAGATGACATTTTCCTCAGATAAAGAGCATACTCCAATTCCATTGTACAAAAATAATTGAATTTTAATTTACTTGTTCAGCAAGGACTTCCGTGTTCACAACGGTTTTCTAGGTGCGGCGAGACGCCTTTAGTAGAGCCAGAAGCATCATACGTCTGTCGTCCCTAAGTTTCAGACCCGTTAACTAATTACCTTTAATTACTGGCTATGTAATGTAACTAAACTGATGGACTGTGATTTGAATGTCAATAAGGTCACAGTCGCTAAAGTTCCAGGTCAGAGCCTTAATTAATAGAAAGGACATTTCACTCAAAATAATTTGTTGACTCTGTGTTACTGAAACAGTTTGCGTATTTTACTGCTGTGCCCAGTTCTGCCAGATTGGCGGTAAAATCGTTCACTCGCAGCCTTCTCTGTCCTCGTTTTTGGTGGGGGAGCACTCAGCACAGGAGAGAATAGGGCTGGACGTTCAGGAATAGAAAAAATGTCCATTGTATTTTTATGAGCTTGAACTACAAGAAGTACAGAACCAAAACAAACAAACAAAACATTTTTTTATTGCAATTCTCGTTTCTGGAAAATGAGGATTTCGTAGCCCTTACAGTTCCCATCCACATGTCCACCTTCCTAATGAATGGAATCTCTGTTTGGACGGGACTGCAGGCCGTCTGCATGGAAACAGATCCACGTGTGACTGGGTTCGCCCGGCTGGGCACGTACCATACACGGGAGTTCAGCTACCCTCCTTGCTGCACAAGCGGTGCCTGCCCCTCGGGCTTTGCCCCCTGGACACTAGCCTTGAACTCTGAGCCTTTCTGCACAGGTGTCGTTTGGCAGATTGCACGGTGGGAAAAGTGCTGATCTCGCTGTGGGATCTTGGGAGAGTCACGCAGTTTCTCTCTCTCTGCAAAATGGGAGCAGCGGCCCTGCTGCTGTGTAGGCTCACGATACGAATAAAAGCAAATGATGTATCGGGAAGTACTTGTGAGACGCCCAACCGTCACACACCGTCCTTAACCACCACGCCGCGGTTGTCCCCGGCACCTGTCCAGCCTCCCTCACCAGCTCAGTGGTCACGTCAGCCGATCACCCAGGCCTGACTTTCTCCCTGCGCCTCCTGAGGAGTGAGCCGACCTTCAGCCAGCCCGCCCAGCAGTGGAGCTTCGTGTCCGACCTCGCGGTGAGTGACCATGCTCTCACCCAGCCCTCCAGCGACCTCTGACCACACCGCCACCGACTCCTCCGTGTCCTCCCTCCTCCCCACAGGTGCGGGACTACTCAGGCAGCTACGCGGTGACACTGCTGCCCTGCACCGCTCCGCTGCATCAGGGGTACCACCTGCCGGTCACCTGCAGCCCCGGAGAGCCTGTCACCTTTGACCTTGACATCCGATTTCAACAGGTGTGTCTCCTAGAATTATTTTCCCATGACTTGTAGAATCCCACTTTGTTATTTGTTTGGTTTACTTTTATCTGTTAAAAAAAACTCGCACAAGGACTTGAATTCCTGTGTCCTGGGAGGAAAGAAGGAAGTCAGAAAGGAAGGGAGGGAGGAAGGAAGGAAGGAAGGGAGGGAGGAAGGGAGAGAGGGAGGGAGGGAGGGAGGAAGGGAGAGAGGGAGGGAGGGAGGGAGGGAGAGAGGAAGGAAGGGAGAGAGGAAAGAAGGGAGGGAGGGAGGGAGGGAGGAGGGAAGGAGGAAAGAATTGCCCTTCATCCATGTAGATTCAGCCTATAAAATCCATAATGTAAGAGTAGGAAGGGTTATTTTTTCCTTATCTCTCCCCGGAGTTTGCCACCTTACAGATTCGGGAATTGTCCCCAGAGTTTTTCTGTTCATCCTCACGAAGAATAAATATCCTGTAGTTCATGCCACTTCAAAGTCCCTAATGGTCATACATTCCAAGGAATGTAATGGCACTTCGTGCCCAAGACTGTCCACTAGACGCTGGCCCGCCACGGACCGAGATACCGATGAGGCCCTGCTGGGCCCCAGTAAGCCAGTGGCGGTGCTCTTCAGTCTCCTCCGGGGGACTGTGTCACCTGGCCGGTTTCGCCTTCTGAAGAAGGACAAAGCCAGTGTCACAGTTCCCTAAGTTGGTTCGGTTGGACCTGAAAGTCACTCCATGTTTAGTATTTCACATGTCCGCGTGCAGCAACTGTGCGTATCTGTATGTGATGCGTATGCACACCCTGAACCACCAACAGCACGTAAGAAGGCCTTTACGCTCGGTTTTAGGTCAGTGACCCCGTGGCGGCTGAGTTCAGCTTGAACACCCACATGTACCTGCTGTCCAAGAAGAGCCTCTGGCTGTCTGATGGGTCCATGGGATTCGGGCAGGAGAGTGACGTGGCTTTTGCCGAAGGTATTGCTTTGCAGACGGGAGGCCCGTGGGGTGCGGTCACGTCGCATCAGAGCTTTGCATTGCTGGGATTGTGTTTAAGGGGGAGCATTGTACCCTCTTGTGCGGTTTTGAGAATCTACCTCAGTCTCTGTCACTGTGGCGGGCCTGAGTATGTGGCACTGGGTGAGTTTGGTTTTGGAGAAGTGAATCTCTACTTTCCCTATCTCAGTGATTTTTGGAATAAGGTTGTATTTTTTTTCTTGAATATATTTTCAAGTTTTACAAATTCAAATGTTGCAGCCACGTGGGGTTGTCAGCGCCGCGGGGGGTCAGCGCTGTAGCATTCCTGTTGGCACCTGGCCACATATCCGGCACCTCGGGTCAGAGTTCAGCAGGGAGTGTCCTTAAACCCTCTTTCACAGTCAGATGACGTTCATTCAGCTTTTTACTGATTTTTTTTTTTAGCGTTATCCTATACTGTATTAGTCTGCATCTTGCCGACTAATTTATTTATGTAACCTGGACGTTCACCAGGTGAGATAATACAGGGGTTAAGTTATAGCCGAGACTTGGGTCATCTCCACGGCTGGCTGGTCACTCGAGAGTCAACACATGTCCAGTCCCCTGTGGTCATTCTGCGGCGCGGCCGCACCGAAGGCCAAGAGCGGCCCAGATCTGGGAGCGAACACCGAAAGGGCTTCGACACTTGACGCCACCCTGAGAAGAGAAGGAAGTTCTCTCTAGTGGCGTCGGTGTTGTAAGAAATCGCTCCCCGGCTCACGTGGACCCGCCTTGCCGCAGCCGCGGGGTGACGGGGTGATGCTCCACGTCTCTGTGCCAGGTGACGTCATCTACGGCCGCGTCATGGTGGACCCGGTGCAGAACCTGGGCGACTCCTTCCGCTGCAGCGTGGAGAAGGTGTTCCTCTGCGCCGGGGCTGCCGGCTACGTCCCCAAGTACAGTCCGAAGGACGCCGAGTACGGCTGCCTGGCGGACTCCGCCTCGTTGCTGCACAGGTTTAAGGTCGTGGTGAGTGCGGACCCCGCTAGGGTGCAGGAGCGGCCTATAACTGCGTTATAGAACCACCACCCTGGGGAACCACCAGGGGAGCAGCTGAGCAAAACTCCCGCAACTGAGGACACAGAGAAGGGGCGACGGGGAGGCTGGCAGGAGGGGCGGAGACGCAGAGTGGCTGGTCCCGCACCAGGGGTGGTGCCGACCAATAGGGGAGGCGCCCTGGGCAGCTGGGCTCGGTTGGTTGAGGGTCATCCTGCAAACTGAAGAACAGAAGGGTATCTTGGCTGCCCAGGGCCCCCCCAGAGGAGAAAGGGGTGCCCGCACCACAGGAGGGCCAGCAGCCAGAGCACCAGTGTCAACAGGAGGAGCCCCCACAACAGGAGGCTATGGGATCAGCAGGGATTCCTGCCAGGCGGACCCAGGGCTGCTGCAGCCCCCCGTGAGGTGTCCTTCCAAAGGGCCCGAGCACAGACGCACTTGCTCACACTCACCCAAAGCTCCAGTGAAGGGACAGGGACATGTGGGAATTGTGTAGCTGCAGGACAGGGGCTGGAGAGACAGAGCTTTCCGAGACTGAAGTGCCAGCGGGCATCCTTGTCCCTTGCCGAGCCCTGCCCCTCACCGTCAGCAGGTGCAGGGCGGCGCCAGCTCGGAGTTTCCATTAACCTGACACCGCTCGCCCCGCCCAGCTCACCCTCATTTTTCTAAAAATGGCCAAAGGACCTGAATAGACACTTCTCCAAAGAGAACATGCAGGTGGCCAATAAACATATCAAAAGATGCTCAATGTCACTAACCATCAGAGAAATGCACATTAAATCCACAATGAGCTGTCACCGCACACCTGTCAGAATAGCCACCTTCAATAAATCCACAAACGACAAGCGACAGTGAGGATGTGGGAGAAAACAGAAAAACTTAGAGATACAGAGAGCATTTGACGATTTCCACATAGGAGGGGGTTGGGGAAGAGTGAAAAAGTGAAGGGATTGAGAAGTACAAGTCGGCAGTTACAGAATGGTCTCGGACGCAAAGTACTGCGCAGGGAATGCGGTCAGCAATAGTGTAACGACTGCGTACGGTGCCGGGTGGCGCCGGTCTTACGGGGGTCACTGTAAACTATATAAATGTCCAACCGCCCTGCCGTGCACCTGGAACTAATACAACATTGAATATCGACTGTAATTGAAAACTAAATGCTTTTAATTGGGGCAAGGGCTTTGACCCAGACCATGAACTAGGCACATATTCGAAGTTATGCATTTTTCTCTTAACTTCAATACAGTAGCATCTTTTCGGGTGAAAGTAAATGGTGACATTCTGTGGTTATCGGTACTTTCACAAAACTGCCGGGACGGCATCCCGAGCTTGCTGAAGTTGGCGTTTTCCACACCAGTCCTCCTTTTCTTTGTTGCTTCAAGGACAAAGCGCAGCCAGAGACGCAGGCCACCAGTTTTGGAAACGTCCGGTTTAACGCCAGACTGGCAGAGGACGACCCCGAAGCCGTCCTGCTAGTGAATCAGCCAGGATCCGACGGATTTAAAGTGGACTCGACACCCCTCTTCCAGGTGGGCCAGCGACATTCACCTGCAGTAGCTGTGGGACAGCCTGCGGGTCACTCAGCGTCTGACGCCTCAACCGGCTTGGCGGCACACGGCTCAGTGGCACATGGCAGGGCTAGCTAGATTGCATTTGGTATTGAGGGACGCAGGTAAACCACAACCAGCCATACCAGCCCGGGCGCGCATCCCATAAACCCCAGCTGTTCTTAGTATTCGTTTTAATGTGTGTTTTTAAGTCAGTGTGCGCTGAAGGCCCTTGTTCAGCCCAGAAGGAGTCCCAGTCTGGTGGGGGGGAACTCGGCTCTTCTTATTCACAAGTTCCTTCCCGGTGACTCCTGGCGACCATTTCCATTAGCGTGATCTTGTGGGAACTGCAGGATTCAACCAATAGCTGGGCGCAGCCTGTGAGTCCCCGTCCTTAAGAACCTTGTGATCCAGGATAGAAAAGCGTAACCTACGGGTGGGCGGGGAAAGGGGCCCAGGGAGCAGGCAAAGACACACTCAGAGATGGGGTCATACTGACTCCTTGAGGAAATGGTGCACTTTCTAGGACAGTTACCAAAAAGTGTTCAGACAGAATGGGTTGGACCAGTGTGTTGGCTTCAACCGAAAGAGAGAATCTTTTTTTTTAAGATTCTATTTATTTATTTTTAGAGAGAGGGGGAGGAGAGAGAGGGAGAGAAACATCAATGTGTGGTTGCCTCTTACACGCCCCCTACTGGGGACCTGGCCCAAAACCCAGGCATGTGCCCTGACTGGGAATCGAACCAGCCACACTTTGGTTCGCAGGCCAGCACTCAGTCCACTGAGCCACAGCAGCCAGGGTTGAAGAGAGAATCTCAAGGAGGCGCATCGGTTATTCTGAAGGAGAAGTATATATACATACACATACTTTTTTAAATATATTTTTTGTTTGTTTCTGTTCTCTTAACTCTCAAAGCATTTGACCTCTCCTAAACCCTGCAGGCTCCAAAGAGCCGTCAGAAAATCCCTTCTTTCCACTGGTCCTGAAAAAGCAGAAAAGTTTCCTCTAGTCCTTTGGGTAAATGTGCAGCAAGACGCACCAGAAACCAGTCCTGGGCCCCAGAGGCCTGAGTTCTAGTCCTGCCTCTGCCACTCTCCAGTCGCGTGGGTGATGTGGGGCGCGTCACTTAACCTCCGTGTATCGGTGGGAAGTTCTTCTCAGTGCAGACACTCCGGGGCAACAAGTGACGACCAAATACCTGCCCACACGCCCTCCCTTAACTATTGCAAAGAACGCTTTGCAGAAAGCCACGCACTTGCCGCACAGGCAGCGCTGTGTTTAGGTGGATTAGTCCCGCAGCCCCATCAGGTCAGCGTTCGTGACCTCAGCCGCCAGTGTCTCCTGGAGATGCTTAGGACCTGGGTGGCACAGTTACCGCCTTTCTAAGGAACAGAGTCGTGTCTTTCAGGTCGCAGTGGGCCGGGAGTGGTACATACATGCCATCTACACGGTGAGATCAAGGGACAGCGCCACCGGTGGCATCGGCAAGAGGAGCGTGGAGCGGCAGCACCACTTGGTCGCAGCGGCCCCCAGTCGGGGGAGGAGGAGGGCCAGGCGCACCCCCCCACTGGTGTGGGAGATCGGGGTGGAAAGCGGCCGGGGGACAGACATCCAGCACATCGCCCTGGACCGCACCCGCAAGAAGCAGGTCCCCGAAGGAAGAGTCCCTGCGGACAGCGCCCCACCTCAGCAGCCCCACGGTCGCCTCCCCGAGGTCAGCCTGGCCGTGGTCACGGGCGGCCTCACCGTGGGGCTGCTGGCCCTGGGCCTCAGCGCCATCGCTGCCGCCCTGCTGTGCCGGAGCAGGGGCCGGAGGAAGGAAGCCCCCCGGGGCTCGGGCAGCAGCAGGGAGCCCATGATGCCCCCGCAGAGCGGCCCCCACAGCGACAGCTCTGAGGTGTGATGGCCGTGGTGACATGCACCCCATTCCTCAAGTGCCTCCGACCTAAGACACTAGAAACCCAAATGCGTCTGGTACGGCAGAGGACCGGGGCCTGTGTGCCCGAGCTGCCTGCAGGAGCTGACTGCTCGCAGACTTCGATCGAGTCTGTCTGCTCTTTCACGCCTCCGCGGACAATTCAGACCTCGGGCTGTGTCCCTCCTCTGGCCCGGGAGGCGCAGCCCCAGCCCACACGCTCACGGAGCTCGGGCCACAAGGGACGCGCTGTCCACTGCAGGCGCAGGGGCATCTACTCACAGGTGCTGACGAGCCTCTCAGACGTCCCAGAGGCTCGTGGTCATTGCGCATGCAAAGGTGCAATTGTCACGTGGTTTCCTGGTTGTGTCACAGTTTATTCCTGGACAGGGTTCGGTTGGGAGTCTGGGGGCGCAGTAAACACGCTGGTGATCGCGACAGGCTTTCCCTAAGGGGACGCAGCCCGCAGGTCGCCCTCCACCCCTGGAGAGGGCGTGGAAGGGAAGTTGGAGGGAAGGGAACTCACTCACTTGCATTCGAATCATTTCTTCATCAGACCCTCCTTGCTTAATGTGCTCATTTAATTTTAGACTCACCCAAAGAAAATAGGTTCCGTGGAGAAGAGACAGCTGAACGGAGGCTGCTCTTATTTGGTATAACTGAGAAATGGTACTGAGTTCTTCCATGATATTGTACCTTGTTGCTGCTCAATATTTATGGGAACCGAGAGGGTTGGTGACAATTTGATGACGAAGAGGTGCTGTAGAGATAGATTCACATCTACACGACAATGTTCTCCGAGAGCCGAGCTGAGGTATTTTCGGCGTTGAGCCCACAGGTGGTAGAATCATCAGTGTGCGGAGGAAGAACGTGTTTGTTCACAGAACAATCGAACTGAAGGGCTCCTGATACACCCTTTCCAGAGTAAAAAGAACAGCTGACAGATGACCCATGAGGTCAGGCCTCAGAGTAGCATAGTCACAGCTGTGCCCGGCACTTCAGTTGGCCACAGGACATCACCGAGCCCCCTAACCAGCCTCTGCTCCGAACCTGTCACCCAGAGACAGTCTCGGTGGCGGCCAGCATCACAGGTCACATTCTTCGACCCGAAAGCAAGGCACAGTATCGCTCTCTGGCACCTCCTGTTGAGTGACCGGTGCACTGTGTCCATCTCAGGCTCTAAATACATAATTCATAACACCACATACCACGTTGAAAACCAAGGCCTGGACCAGGTGACCTTGGCATGGCAAGGCTCCCGTTTCTTCCTGGAAAACGAAGCTTTTTCACCAAAGGGCAGAAATTGTGGTCAGAAGGGGCCACCGTCTGCAGTTTGATCATCAATCTTTGAAAAGGCTGGCAAAAGTTCGGCCTAGAATCGATCCCTTTTGCCTGCTGTGAGGCCTGCCCACAGGGCATGGAAGCAGTTTTATCTGCCATCTGCGACCATGACCATGACCCTCCACACGCTCCTCAGTGAGAACCCGAGGCTCCCCTGGGGCAGGGAGAGCGCTGGAAACTGGCTAACACTTGCCGCTCCTCTTTTGGGCAGCACTGCACCTCACAGTCAAAGTCTTTGTGAGGAACAGTGGGCCGGTGACTGTCAACCGCTGTGCTGCGAGAGTGTTTAAAACACATGACGCCTGACCCTGCAGTCAGGGCCACGGACCTTTTCCCTTCAATTGTCCAGTTAAACAGTGACAGCAGCCAAGGAATCATACCTATTTTTTTGTCAGATCAGCAAAAAATATATTTTTGCCACAGAATTTGAGTAATTAGTTTATGTGCCACGAGATGACAAAGGGTGAGCACCGCTGGAGCAGGCTGCAGTCCCCCTCTGTTGGGTCACCCGCCACACAGAGATCTTCCAAGGACTTACATAAATAGAAAGTGCCGGCCCTGGCTGGTGTGGCTCAGTGGACTGAGCGCCGACCTGCGAACCAAAGGGTCGCCAGTTCGATTCCCAGTCGGGACACAGGCCAGGGCTGCGAACCAGGTCCCCGGGGTGGGGGGTGGCAGCGCACAGAGGCAACCACACATTGATGTTTCTCTCCGTCTCTTTCTCCCCCTACTTCCCCTCTAAAAATAAACAATACCTTTTAAAAATAACAATACCCCAGATGGAGGAATGTTAAAGATGGAGGAATAACAATGCAAAATACAGTGACACTGAGATTTTAAAAGTCAGAAATTTGACTTCTACTATTTTGAAATATTAATTTAGTGTTGACTTAGAAACCAATTTAGTCTTTAATAAGAAAAAGAAAGAATGTTTTTAAAGATGCTATGTTTTGCAAATTTGAAATTTCCATAACTGTGTTAATTTGAAAACAAACGTGCCATGGTTCTTTAAAACTCGTTTTTCCTGGCCTCACCGGCAAGAATAAAAGAACGGAAGCAGGTCCGCAGGTGTCTTCCCTGGCCGCTCGGCAAAGGGTGGGACGCAAATGTCCCGCCAGCCCACCTTGCCACGGCTTAGGGAAATGTGATTTGGCCAGAAACTGCACTTAGTGTGGTTACCACACACACACACACACACACACCCCTAAATATGAAAATAACCAAACATCTTAGTTTCATAAAAAGACCCTAAGAGTGTAGTTTTAACGGAAATGGCTCAGATGAAGATTTTCAAGAAGGTCAGCACAAGGTTACTGTGAAAACACAGTCGTGGGAGTTTCTTTGACATCCATTCAAAGGTTTGTGCGTTTTCTTCAGATGTTTTCCCTAAAATCATTTCGGTATCACCCAGTAATAGTGTTGAAATTTTCAGAAAATATTATCCACAGGTTCAAAGTATCCCTTGCCATCTATTCCTCCTTATTTCCATGTCCTTTCATGTTAAGAACAAAAGAATTTGGGTAGTTATTTTCATTTTGATAAGAGATTTTAAAAGAGAAGTGTGTGGTGTGTTCCTACAGCTTTGAGTAGAAAGATTACACAAAAAACTTTGATTAAATTTACTGCGGTGACATTGTCTGACATAAGTTTCCAGCGTACAATTCTACATTACATCATCTGTACATTGCATTGTGTGTTCACCACCCAACGCTTTTCAATAAGCGAAGAAAGCTGATACTCTCTCTTGAACTAAAGTTGATAAAACAAAATATACTGATGTGAGATTCTCTCTTGTGGTTTAACCTTATTGGCAGAAAAATCCAAATATTGAATTTGCAAACTTTAAACAAGTTTTGTTTTCCTGTCTTTTAAAGTGCATTTATTTCCTTTCCCTGATATTTGTATTTTTTTAGTACTGTGTTCTCCTAAAGAACAAAAACTGCTCTTAAAATGGTATCTTCCTCCCTTCCTTCCCTCCTCCTCTTCCTTTTCTTACTCTTCTCCCTCTCTCTCTCCCCCCCCCATCTCTCTCTAAAATCAATTAAACCTATCCACGGGTGAGGATTAAAAAAGTCAGAAATTATGAGCCTCGGTGGGTCAGAAATGAGCACTAGACTCAGAGTCTGTATAGTTTACGGAAGGATTCCCAACCTGTGGACTGGTCGGAAATCCTGTCAAGTATAATACGGTTTCGTGAAGAAGAGAGGCCAAGAGCCCAGGGCAGAGTGTGACTCGCTTTGCGTTTCTGCAGCTATGGTCTGTGTTGCCAGCCTGTGGGCGGGGGGGCGGGGGCGCGAGCTGTGAGCCGAAGTGTGGTCGGGTGGGGAGCTACAAGGAGAGTATGAGTGGAGCGTGCCAAGGAGTGTGCAGGTTGTGGGCAGTGTGTGTGCCCGCACCCATGCCTGCTGCCCCAGCCCTCGACAGAGTGCGAAACCCCGCCCTCCAGAACCCACAGGTTTGGAATCAAAGCCAGACAGGGAATGGAAGGCTCTGTCCTCTCCACTTCCCCGCCGTCCGCAGGGCCACGGATGGGGGCCTGGTGCCAAGCAAGCGGGTGCCAAGCAAGCGGGGCAGCCGGTAGTGGGTGGTTCTTGACTCTGTGCAGGAAGGATTTCATAGCATGAGTCCGGGTGACAGTGAAGGTACGTTTATTAAAACTGGGGACAGTGAAACAAGGGTGGGGGTGCCTCGCCTAGAAGAAGCAACAGGAGAGCCTGGAGGCAGGTGGTCAGAGACTACCCAGAGTCACTGGGAAGTAAGAGAACAGGGGGCCTTGGGAACAGGTTCAGGGGGTCAGCCTGGGAGGAGATGCCACTGCCCATTGCTCCCCTGGTTGCAAGTCTCGGGGATCCCTTAGAGTTTAGGGGATGCAGGCCTGTGGGGTAGGAAGATGGAGAGGGGAGGGGAATGGTGAAGGAGGGCTCTGGGAGGGGGAGGGGGAGCTAGCTGGTCCTCCTAAAGCACAGATGGCAAACACAAGGCCCACAGGCTGAATCTGGCCCCCCTTGTTTTATCTGGCTCAGCACCTCATTTTTACCCAGTGGCAGCACTGAGCTCTCCCTTAACTGTTAAGGAGTAGTTATATGTATACAGTCCTAAAGTTACATTCGGCCCTTTGAAGGCAACCATGAGACTGATGTGGACCCGGGTGAACATGAGTTTGGCACCCCTGTGACCGAAAGCTTTTAAGGGTGGCGATCTTAGGGGTAGATCTCAATCGAGCAGCTCTCCAGGTGTGTCCTCTTAGGGGCATGGCTTCCACTGATTGGTTGGTTGGCAGGTCATTAGTCCATGCAGCTGGTCCAGATCAGCCCCGGCATCTCCTATCTGGTTCCACTGCTTTTTCGGGCCTGGAGCTGGAACACCTGAGGCCGAGACGTTGTCTCTGGCAGGAAAGGTTGGCTTTGCCGCCTGCCAGGCCCAGGAGCTGTCTGGCCAGGTGCCCTCTGCACCTGGCTGTAAATTGCTCAGCCAGTGTGTTCAGCTCTGTCTGTTTCCCCGTTCCACTGGCCAAGGAATTTCCCCAGCTTCCTACAAGGACTTTGGAGTCAAGCCTGGCTTTAAATCCTAACCCCATATCCACTGGCTGAAGGACCTCGGGCAGGTTATTTAACTGCTTGTCAGCGCTTACTCGTCTGCAAGCAAAGGATACATCTCAGCGTCCATAAAGACTGAGTACCATGCAACACAGCGGACATTCAATAAAATGGACACGAAAAAATTGTAGCCTACTGCTCAAAACAGACCCCAAAAGAAAATTGCACCATAGTAACAAAATAATCTGACAAAACAATTTTTTAATATTTTTTAAAAGATTTTATTTTAGAGGAGGGAGAAACCTCAATGAGTGGTTGCCTCTAGTGCGCCCCCTACTGGGGCCCTGGCCCGCGGCCCATGCACGTGCCCTGACTGGGAATCGAGTCAGCGCCCCTTTAATTCACAGGCCCACCCTCAATCCACTGAGCTCCGCCAGCCAGGGCCACAACAATTTTTTCAACACTTCACATCTACATTCTATGACTTATTTTTTAAACGGTTTTTGTTTTGGGGGATTTTTTTTGGAGGCGGGTAAGTTTACAAACATTCATTCATCACTGGTAGAATTAGCCACGGAGTGAAACCGTCCACAGGGTGAGGACCTCCCAGTTAATTTACTGAGGAAACGTTTTGGAGGCAAACAAGCTGGGTGGAGCCGGCTGGGCAGGACAGGTAGACGGAGAGCTGAGCACAATCTGCCCCGGGCACACGTGCCTTTTGCATTTATTTTAAAGATTTTAGAGGGGGAGGGAGAAAGAGAGGGAGAGAAACATCTGTGTGTGGTTGCCTCTCGAGTGCCCCCCACCAAGGACCTGGGCCGCACCCCAGGCCTGTGCCCTGACTGGGAAACGAACCAGAGACCCTTCGATTCCCAGGCCCGCGCTCAATCCACTGAGCCACACCGGCTCTGACCCGCACGGGCTTTTTAAAACGTCACAGTAAAACGCTTCCACCTGCTAACAGAGGAGGGACACCTGTTCCCTGACACCTGAAATCTTCGGGTTTTCAGTTTCTAGCAGGCTTGACAAACAGCAGTGCTGTTCAGCAGCGGTAGATGGCGCCAGAGACCACGTTGTGTAGTCAAAGCTACCGTGTCGCTCCGCCTCCGGTTCTGAAACCAAGGCAGCTGAGGAGAGGGGCGGGGCCTGCCCTGGGGTCAGAACCTGGAGCTCAAAGGCTCGTGGTGGGTAGCTAATCGTCCCCAAATCCATAATGGCTGAGGCTGAATTCTAACATCAGGACCCTGCGGTTCCCTCCGGGGACATAGGGACACCATTCTGGGTCTTGATTGTGTTTCCAGGACCAGAGAAAAGAAAATGAATATTCGCTCCTGTAAGTTGATTTTCTGCCCTCTCACATTTGCCCTCCCACGTCCTACGTCCTACGTCCTACTGGCATTCGCTCCCCAGATCATTTTGGTTAGCAAAGGGTGACATGGTGATTAAGAGCTCCGTTTCTCTTTCTCGTCGGTCGGCGCTATTTGGGGCCTTCTATCTGTAGTACTTTAATAAGTGGAAAGTACCTGGCTGGTGTGGCTCAGCGGATTGCGTGAGGGCTTGCGAACCAAGGGTTGTCAGTTCGATTCCCAGTCCGGGCGCATGAGAAGCAACCACACATTGATGCTTCTTTCTCTCCCTCTCTTTCTCCTTCCCTTCCCCAATCTCTAAAAATAAATAATTTTTTTAAAGGAAAAAAACTGAAAAAAAATTATCTGAAACCCACAGGCAGGGGCTCACCTGCAGTGCCTGCTCTTCCCCTCCCCCTCCACTCGGTTTGCACACAAACACACACAAAAAGTAGAGGTGAGTGATATAAATATTACTAAAAAATTCTGAGAACGTGATGGAGGGGATGACATTGTAACCAATCACTGCCCTCCCCCAAATTAAACTCCACGACATCATGCAATGTATCACTCTTTCAAGCATGTCTGCTCCTGTCCACCCCAGCTTTTCTGCCAGCGGTAATTCCTCTCTCCCAGCTTTCTCCCACCTAGCAGTTCAGCCCTTGAACTTGGCTTCATCCTCCTTTGGCAAAACAAAACCCTGTGGTTTTTTTACTGGAGGAGGACGAGGACGGGGGCAGGTCTGCCACAGCACAGTCAGGAAACAGGATTCTTCTGTGGTGTCTTAGAAGAATTTTGGAGACGCACACACAGCAGGATTTTAGCTGTAATTGGTCACTCCACGGCTCTGTAATTTTAAGATTCATCCACGTTGTTGTATAAAGTTGTTTGTCTATTTTCAGTGCTACTTCACGCTTGCTGGTGTGAATAAGCCACAATGCACTTATTTAGAATAAAGTTTTTGTTTATATAAATAATGCTACCATGAATACTTTTGTTACATGCCTCCTGGTGCATATATGAGTTTTTCTAGAACCTAATATCAAGGCATTCATATTCAGAAATGGAATTAGTGGATCTTATGTCCATGTTTACACAATTTTTGTAAACAACTTTGCAAAGTTGCTTTCCGAAGCGGTTTGTGTCGATTCAATCCTCCACTAGCGGTGCACAAAGGCTCACCTGGTCCCACCTCGCGGATGCACTTGTGATGTTCTCACGTTGGATGATTTCGAGGTATAAAATAACACTATGCTCTGACTTCATTTTCCCAAACTTTAATGATGCTGAACAATTTTTGCGTGGCTACTTATAATGCATTGTTTCTTTTCTGTGAATTGCACACATTACTTTTGGTCTTTTGGTTTTTCTTCCCTTTTACTTACTGATTTCTAGGTCATCTTTATGTACATGTGCATGTACTCGGTAGGTATTCGTACTTCCTCGATACTCATCTACCTTGATACTTGACAGTTACCTGAGTGGCAAATACATTCACATTGCTGCGGTTTATCTTTTCACCTTTTCAATGCTGTGTTATTTATATTTTTATATATAATGTATCGACGTTGAGGCACCATTTTCCACGTTTGTTTTGGTTTTCCGTGGAGATCTCAAGTCAGAACAGATTTCCAGGGCTGCCATGCGGCAGGTTGAGGGGCGCTGCAGATGGGCTGAGCTCTGCGGGGTGTCCCCTATGTGGTCACTTCCACTGTCTCACACGTCCACATCTCTCCCAGCTGCCTAAGCCAACCGCAAGGACTCAGAGCGCTGGGGACGGGCCTGTGTGTGCATGGCCCCCAAGCAGTGGGCCGCTTCACAGGTCACACTGGAATTCTCTGTGGGGCCACCGCTTGTCTTGAGGGGTCCCCTGAAACTCCCCTAGAGATCCTCAGTCACCCAAGAATACCCGAAACTTGAGCTTGTTTGGAGTGGAAGAAGTTTGGATTCTTCAGGATCACAGGTTTTGTTCATTGAAAGGCTGAAATTAGAACCAGCTGCCCACGCCCACTCCCATCCTCACTGTCACGGCGGGGGTTTTCCAGGAACAGATCAAGCCCAGTCAGGCCCTCCACCCCAAGCTAAGGGGGAGGCCCTGGGCCCTAGGAGCAAACTCGGCGCACTCTGTCTCCCGGAAGATGCAGCCCTGCAGCCTCCGGGGGGAGGGAGCCAGAGGCACTGGTCTCCGTGAAGAGCAGCTGGCGGCCTGTCGCTCTTCAGCTGGGTGCCCCGGGCTGACTGCGGGTTGCGGTGTGTTTGAAAAGAGTTAAAGGTGCAAACCGTCTGTTTCAAGTGTTGGCTGTGATGTTACTTGCACGTAAAACTATCTTTAAAGAAGTGATCAGTAGTATATGTTGAATTCCAACTAAATTTGGACAAAAATGTTCTATGCATTAGCTCTATCACATACCAAAAAAAAGTCTAAGTCTTTAATAGAACACTTATAAAATATGCCATATCCATAAAGTTTATTTTAAAAAATTGTTAAAAACTAACCATACAGGAATATTTATTAATATACTTAAAAAGTTTGCTCCCCATGTCGAAGGAAAATACATTAGCAACATCTTCCAAACACCATCTTTATAAAATTAAAACTTCTAGATGCTGAAATGCACTACAGTAGATTCTATGGGTTAGTTCACACTCTCACCAGCAGGACCCGTCTCCCTGCGACCCCGCAGCCCAGTGCGGCAGTTAATGTACCGAAAGCAGTGACATCGAGCGTGTCCCACGACCACAGGCTTTCAATAGCGCACACACCACACGCTCACTACTGGGGCGTCCTCTCTGTGCACGGCCAGGTACAACTTTCCACGAGCACCGGCAGGTGCGGACACGCAGACACACCCCTGCCTGTAAACATCCCCCGAGCGCGGCCCGGGCTGCGCGGCCCGGACGACGCCTCCCGTCCGATATTGCTGAGAGTAGGTAGGTTCTGAAGGCAAACTGTCGCAAGCCTGACTTGTGTTTCGTGAGGAGGCAGGTCTGCACGTGTGTTTGTCAATGAGCACCGTTTTCACCGACTCGCATGCGGAGTTAAACTCAGCAGGATACGCATGATCGTCAACGTCAGAAATTAGAAGTAACTGCGGGTCTCCAGGCCCCCGCCGTGGACGCAGGCGGGCACACGGAGGCCGGCGGGGTCGTCCCGCATTCCACGGGCAGCGGCGGCTGGGCCGCGTGACCCTGAGTCTGAGGCACAACTATTACTTTGTCTGTAGATGCTGGGCGAGCAGATTTAAGGCTGTGTTCGGCTCTAAAGGGTTCCACCTCCTCTTCAGTATCCTTCCCACACACGTCACACTCACACAACTCCCGAGTTCATGGGCGGGAGGTGAAAAGTCCCCAGACGCCTTTTAAATAGTATTCTCCATAAAATTCATTGTCAGCATATTTACACAGGGGGAGTGTTCATAATTAAAACCATTTTTTAAAATGCAATCATATTTTAAAAACTCTTATTTATCCCAATTTCCCCAGGATTATCCTCATTTTTGTTTTCTGACTTCCGGCACACTGCGCACTTGTCGGATTGTTCCCTGCGGCCCTCAGGCAACGCGGAGGTCGCTCCAAAGGCGAGTACAAATCACGTTCACTGCCACCCGCTCTGGGACAGGCCCGGCTGCAGGGAGAAGGGGGTGCTGGGCGTGGAAGGGTAACCAGGAAACCCGTCTGGCTGGGCGGGGTAGCTCTCCAGCGCGGGCGCCGAGTGCACCTGCGGGGAGAGGACACGCACGTTAGTGGGGAGCCGCTCCGCCAGGTCTGCCCGTGCAGCTTCCGGCGCCTCGGGTGGAAGGGAAGGAAGAACGGTTGGGCAAGGTCAGTCCGCTGGGCCTCCTAAAATCTGTAAGAAATGTTCAACTTCTTCCGGGGGTGGAGATGCCCATAAATGCTATTAAAATATTTAACATTCTTTAAAAAATAGGTTTTCTTAAAGTTTAGTTTAAAGTGTAAAACACAAGGCAAAATTTAACCATCATGTATAAGATTCCAATTGCAACCTCTTAAAACTGAGACTTGAAAGTATATAAAAGCAGCAAAAACTCATACAGATAAAGACATTCTAGCACCTGTATCAGAAGGTGCTAGAAGGCAGACAAGAATGAGCTGTGGATTTGGGGAGAATTAGTCATCAAACCTGCAGACACGCCGCTAAGCTAAGAGCCACCTGGCCAGTGTTGGGGCATCAGGAGCGGCGCTGGGAGGCGCCAGGAGGGACCGGCCTCGAAGCGGCACCGCGGCCGCCGCTCACCTGCTGCAACAGAGCCGACTGCGCCGCCGCGCCGTGCTGCAGCTCCTGCAGGGAGGGCTGCGCCGCGCCCTGCGAGAACCCGGGGACGCCCGGGAGGGACAGGAGGCCTGGAAACACGGAGCTGCCCGCAGCCTGGAGTCCAGATGACAAGCTGAAATGGCAGGAACACAGGTCAGAACGCCAACGAGACACAGAAGCTGCTGGCTCTGTGCTTGTCACCCACGTGAAAACACGCCCTGGAATCTCTCTGTTGGGAGGAACCACAAAAGCCAGCCACTTACTCACATAAGATTACTTTCTATTACCAAGTATATTATTCTGAACTCCATTACCTCTAATGTTTTGCATTAACTTAATACTTGTTTTATAGTCAAGGTAAATTACCAAATACAAATCCTAATACTATCTGAGCAGGCATTCATATTTCATACATTTACCTTAACAAGACTGAAGGTCAGAGAATGTTCTAAGCGCTTAAGTTTCAGCTAGAAAAACACAATTTAGCACACGGGGCATTTCTCTTCTGCCTTCCATTTGAACGACTTAAAACGAGACTGTGAATTGCAGGCTCGAGAGAGGATGGTCTGGTTCCCAAAGCGCCCACCTACCTGGCCTGCGCAACAAGAGCAGAGTTGAAGTTGGAACTGAAGGCCGAGGCGAAGCCGGGCAGGACGGGCGCCGGCGCGGTGGCAGTGGCGGGCAGTGGGGCGACCGCGGTGACCGAGGCGGGTGCCTGCAGCCCCGCCAGCGAGGGGAGGGCGGGGGCGCCGCCGGGCACGTTGGAGACAGAAAAGCCCGGGTACGGGGCGTTTGCGGATGAAAGAGGCCCTTGGGCGACGGAGAAAAGTGAGGGGACGGCAGTGGACAAGTTCAGGGGGAAAGGCGCGGCCGAGACGGGCGCTGCGCCGGGGAGCCCTGAGAGCGCAGCCGCTGTGGAGCTGGGGTGAGGGGTCGCTACCGAGGTGACGGCCGCAGACGAGGTCGCTATCAGTGTCCCTGGGAGGGATACTGAGGGACTGAGAGACGGGTTCCCTGTCAAAGGGAAGCTGCTGGTCAGCGAGGTAAAGGGAGGGAGAGCGGTGAACACAGGCGCGAGGGGAGCAGCGGGGCCGTGGGGCGCGAGGGCGACAGAGGCCAGGGCGTTGGAGACATTCACGGGCGCGCTCAGGCTGGGCAGCCCGGACAGGGCGGGATTAAGGCAAGTAGATAGGCTGATGGGCACTGATGTGGACGGGTACGCGTGGCCCAGCGTCCCCGACAAACCTAAAGTGCCGTGAGAGGGGGTCACGGAATGAGATGGGCCTTTGAAGGCAGAGGGGGTGGGACTCGTGGGCTCCGTTTTGATGGTCACAGAAATGGCGGTCGCGGCGGGGCTGGGCGGCACAGGCTCGGCGTGCGGGCCGTGCAGAAGCGGGGCCGAGGAGCCGGTGCCCCCAGGCCCCGAGCTGGAAGCCGGGGCTGGAGTCGTTAGAGGGGGCTGAACAGGCAGCGCCGGGGGCGAGGATGTGGAGGCGGCCACGGGGGAGGGCAGGCCTGGGAACACGGCTAATCCCGGGGCGGCGGGCCCTGGGCGGGCGGGCAGGGCCGAGGGCGAGTAGCCCTTGCCGGGGACCAGCGCAGGGGAATCCGAGTTGTGGTTGGGCAGTGAGGAGAGTGGGGCCAGCCCACTCGTGACAGCAGCGGGCCGAGCAGAGGAGCTGATTAAACTGGTGTCAGTGGACGTGAGAAAGCCTTTCAAAGCGGACAGAAGGGGACTGCTGACCCCGAGGGGACACGCCATGCTGGGGGCGGCTCCGCCCGCGATCATAGAGTGGGTGGCATGGGACACGCTGTGGGAGGCCGACGGCAAGGGCAAGGGCAGACCCGCAAAAACCGAGGACAAGGGCGCAGGGCCCGGGTTGCTGGTGGAAGCAGCCGTGGCGGGCGCAGCGAAGGGGAGGCTCACGAAAGGGGCAGATGTAGAAGCAAACGCTTCGCTGGGGGCGGGAGGGGCCCGAGGGGCGGCAGCCGCACAAGGACCTGGCAGGGGAACGAGGCCAGGAAAAACGGAAGGAACGGGCGTGGACGTGGAACTGTGGACTGACGTGACCGGGGCGGCCAGCAGGGAAGGGGTCCGGATGACTGTAGGGTTCGTCGCCAGAGGCTGCGGCATGGGAGCGGCGGAGGAGACCTGCCCCGGGAACACAGGCAGGACGGTGCTCAGCAGGCTCAGCCCGGACCCGGGGGCGGCGGCCGATGCCGGTGGATGGCCTGCTGCCTTGACTGGGGACACGGTGGGGACAGGAGTCGCTGCGGGTGTGGCGGGGTTAGACCCGTGAGGAGCGAAGAGCTGACTTGCTGGGGCAGAAAAAGCTGTGGAGGAAAAGCAAAAATTTACCATCATGCTGAGATGTCAAGTTTTAAATCCAAATAAACGCACAACGCCCTCTGCAATAATTAACAAACACGGAAGACAATCGGTGACAGGTGCAGCGACGTCTCCTTCCCTGTACGAACCACACGACACTGTGGCGGCGACTTCCACCTTGAGGTCCCGGTGGCCCGGCGCCTCCTCGACCCGCTCGGTGCAGCCCCCCGGGTGCTGCGAGGCCTCGCCACGTGGGCAGAGACTCCTTTCGTGGGTCCCAGTTTGTAACAATGCAAAGAATCTATTTTAACTGCAATCAACGTGGCTGTCGAGACCTTCCCCTTGGCACCACGTCCCTGGAGCCACGCCCCCTCTCACGAGCTTTCACGACACCACGTCCCGCTCAGCGGCCTTCCGGCCTCCGCCACGCGGTGCAAGCCGTCCTGACTCCGATTTCCGGCATGCGCTGTCGGTTCCTGGCCTGACACCGACGGCTTCCTAACTCCACGCGGCTTGTCCTCGCAGCTCCTGCAGGGACGGGCACCCCGTCTGCACCCGGCACGCCAGCGCCGTCACCTCAACTCCAGCCCCGAGGCCACAGAAGGCCGCCCCCTCGAGGCGTCTAGAATTTGCCACAACACTTTTATTCTGACAAACGGTAAATAACTGACCTAAGTAGTACTGCGGGTGACCTGGCTGTCTTCCCCGAGCCCACAGGGTGGCACACACACCCCTACGGATCCCTTGGGTGCCTGCCCACAGCGGCGTCTGTGCCAAATGTGTCCGGTATACCCAGTGTGTCCCATGTTCGCAGTGTACCGGGTGTGTCCGGTATACCCGGTGTATCCAATGTGCCAGGTGTGTCCGGTGTGCCAGGTGTGTCCGGTATGCCTGGTGTATCTGGTGTGTCCAGTGTGCCAGGTGGGTCCGATATGCCCGGTGGGTCCGGTATGCCTCGTGTGTCCGGTATGCCCGGTGTTTCCAGTGTGCCGGGTGTGCCTGGTGTTTCCGGTGCGTCCAATATGCCCGGTGTGCTGGGTGTGCTCGGTATTCCCGGTGTTTCTAGTGTGCCGGGTGTGCGGGGAGGGCGGAGGGCGCTCCTGCTGCAGTGACCGCCCACCGAAGGACGGCCTCGCAGACTGGACTTAGGTTTTTAAGAGTCTGCACAATGAGGGCTCTTCCGCCACAGCGAGGCCGGGGCTGCGCTCGTCCCGGGGGTGGTACCGCAGGGAACGTCCCAGATGTAACTGACGACATGAAGTGATGGCCAGAGGGCGCAGTGCAGTGCAGGCTGGATATATCCAGCAGTTGTTTTAAAAAGAAATATGGCAGAACTACTGAAAACTATAATATGTAAATACATAAACTTCAAACTCAAAAGGCCTTGAATCTGTACCATTCCATGCTGTAAGCAGTAATTTAGTTTCAAGAAACTGAGAATAGCTATCATTTTAAATTTAAAGTACACATGAAAATAGATTTATACTTATTTGGTATTTTATAAGAACTAGAATCACAACAAATATCTAACTATTTCTGTGTTTGTAAATAATGTACAAAAAACTAGGATTCCTGTCCAGGGCACATGCTTGGGTTGCTGGCCAGGTCCCCAGTAGGGGGAACATGAAAGGCAACCACACATTGATGTTTCTCTTCCTCTCTTTCTCCCTCTCCCCTACTAAAAATAAATAAATAAAATCCTGAAAAATAAGAAGCCATGACAAGACTGGAGGTAAAAGACCTATACTCGGAAAACTGTAAGTCACTGATGAAAGACACAGAAGATGCAAATAAACAGCAGCATATGGGTAGAAAGAATCAACATTGCTAAAATATCCATGCAGTTTACAGACTCAATGCAAATCCTATCAAAATACCAATGGCATTTTTCACAGAATTAGAACAAATAAATCTTACGATTTATATGAAATTTAAAAAAGACTCAGATTAACCAAAGCAACCTTGAGAGAGAAGAACAAAGTTGGAGGAATCATGCTACCCAATATCAAACTATAATACGAGGCTACAGTCATCAAAACTGCATGGTACTGGTACAAAAACTAACATAGAGATCAATGAACCAGAATAGAGAGCTCAGAAATAAACTCACACCTATATGGTCAATCTATAACAAAGGAGACAAGAGTATTCAATGGGGTAACATTCTCTTCAATAAATGGTGTTGGGAAAGTAGACAAGTACATGCAAAAGAATAAACTAGATCCTTTATTACACCGTATACAAGAATAAACTCAAAATGGATTAAAGACTTAAGTGTAACACCCAAACCCATAAAACTTCTAGAAAGAAACATAGGCAGTAAACTCTTTGACATTGCTCTTAGAAATATTTTTGGATATGTGTGTGTGGACAAGAGAAGCAAAAGAAAAATATAACAAATGAGACTACATGAAACTAAAATGTTTTTACAAAGTAAATAATCAACAAAATGAAAAGATAACCTACTGAGTGGGAGAACACATTCACCAATATATATCCAGTAAGTGGTTAAGATCCAAAATACATAAGGAACTTATACAACTTAGCATTAAAATCAACCTGGTTTAGAAATGGGCAGAAGACACAATATAATGTACAGGTGATCTATTATACTGTACACCTGGAACCTATATAATTTATTAACCAATGTCACCACAAAAAAGAAAAATGGGCAGAAGACCTGAATAGATATTTCTCCAAAAAGCACACACGAGAAAAGATGTGACCCAGCAATCCCACTTCTGGGTACTTATCTGAAGAAATTCAAAACACTAATTCAAATACTGGGCTGGCCAAAAAGTTCATTTGTTTTTTTTCTGTAAGATGGCTTTAGTAGCATTTGAAACAATTTTGTTAGACTGTATTGTGACTGCTGGCATATCAGCATGCATGAAAAAAAATTATCAAAATTGGTAAATTTTTGTGCAGCCATTTTAAAATTGAAGATGGAAGAGAATACACAATATTTTGGGCGTATTATGCTTGTTATTTCAAGAAAGGTAAAAATGCAACTGAAATGCAAAAAAAAGACATGTAGTGTATAGAGATTTTGTGACTGACTGACTGTCTCGAAAGTGGTTTGTGAAGATTCATGCTGGAGATTCCTCGCTGGATGATGCTCCATGGTCGGGTAGACCAGTTGAAGTTGACAGCAATCAAATCGAGACATTAATTGAGAACAATCAATGTTATACCATGCGGGAGATAGCTTACATCCTCAAAACATCCAAATCAATAAAGTTATTGGTAAAAAATGAAAAATGTGTCTTTTATTTTACAGAACAAACTGAACAGACTTTTTGGCCAACCCAATGGTATCTGCATCCCTATGTACAACAGCCAAGATATGAAAACAACCTAAGTGTCCACAGACAGAGAAACAGATAAAGAGGATGTGGTACATATATACAGTGGAATACCACTCAGCCATAATAAATAAATAAATAAATAAATAAATAAATATTACCCTTTGAGGCAACATGGACGGACCTGGAGGGTATTATGCTAAGTGAAATAAATCAGTCAGAGAAAGACAAATACCGTATGATTTTACTTCTATGTGGAATCTCAAAACAAAGTAAAGGGACAAACAAAGCAGAAACAAACTCATATATGCCAGTAGTAAACTGAGGGTTGAGGGGCCTGGTGAAAAAGTAAAGGGATTAAGAACTAAAACTTAGTCATCACCAAGCAGTTTGTGGGGATGCAGGCACGGCACAGGGAACGTAGGCAGTAACGCTGTAATAACTACTGCGGTGCTAGGTGGGTGCTGGACTTCCTGGGGGGACCACTTCGAAAGTTACATAAATGTCTAAACCACTCTCTTCTACACTTGAAACTAATACAATATTAAACGTCAACTGTAATGGAAAAACATTTTAAAAAGCACCTGTTTTTAATCAAACACATTAAAGTATCTGATACAACATTTCTTTTCTCAAAAAGGTTTCTTATCGCCCTATGTTTATATCCAAAAGGAAATGAGGCTTCCAGTCCCACACAATGCAGAGTGACCAGATACAATCCACACACAGCTGGACTGCAGTGGAAACTGCACATATGATGCGAAGGCGTGTGGTTAATTTTAAATCTCAGTCAGTATGTGCATTTCATGATGTATGTACACTACCGTACCACTATTAGTCTCTTTAGCAAGCACTGGTCAGTTCACTTCTCGAACCAGGGACCTTCCCCAAAGTATAAAGATTCTGAATACCCTCCGGTCCAGCTGTTGCCACTGAGTAACAACAGAGCAGGCTATCACACGGACGCAGGTGTCTCTGAGTCAGAGTTGGTACTTACTTTGGTTCTGTGCAGGCTTTGATGGATTGGAAAGGTCTTCATTTTCTGTATGAAAATAAAGAAAGAAAAGTTGATCCAAGCTTTAGTCAAATTACTTACCACCATAATAATAATAATAATCAGTGATTAGGGTCAATTAGAGAAAAACCCAGGATATATAGGTATACTGTGTTAGGAAAAACAATGTATGCCTATGGGGCAAAAAGGGAAATCAGCAAAAATCATGGTAGTAACTATATACAGAATGACAGGATTATGAATAATTGATCCTTACCATGCCCCCCTCGCCCCAAATTTCACCTTAACTTACAAGGTTTTGAATGAGCATGGTTATCTTAAAGACACATTTAAGAACCCCTTCTGGAAAGACGGTGGCCTCGATGTGCCACCCAGGAGGAAGGAAGTGCAGCCTGCCTGTGCACTGCAAGGAGCAACCGCTGTTCCCGCTGAGCGGACAGGTGGCCACTGCTGGGCAGCACGCCTGCACAGTGCAGACTTGGAGGCGGATGCTACATGCAGAGCCCTCTGCTGTTGGAGGAGCCCCTCTCGGGGCCCCGCCCATGGGCGGCACTCTGCGTGCACAGGCTCTGTGCTGGGGAGAGCCAGCCTGCAGACTGACTGAGGTCAGTAAGGCTGGCCAGCAGACACAGCCTCCTGCACCTACCGCAGGAAAGGGCCTGTCCAACCCACTGTCTGTCGCAGACACGGTGCGGAAAAGGTGACCTCTCATGGCTTCACAGTAACCGCCCACGGAGCCAACAACATGACAGGCCTAAGGTCCAAAGGGAACCCACAGCCCCAGTTGAGTCCGAAAAACAACATGTCTAGTTTAAGGAACTAGAACAAACAAACATCTACAACAGAGGGTTTCTATCAGTGGAGACTCCATGGAAGAGAGAAAAAGCTGTACAACCCTGTAATGCAGATTCAGACACATAATACTGTTAAGACACAAGCGGAGAGAGTGAAAGACTTCTAGACATAAAAATCTGACTCCAAATTAATAAGTGCACACAATGGTAAAGATTAGAAATAATATTACTTAAATTACTTAAGTAGAAAAAATCCTATTAAAAATGGCAAAAATACAAAAAAATATGAATAACTTAGAAGACAAATACAGTGCAAAATAAGAGCACCACAGAAAAAACAACAGGTGAAAAAGCAGTAATTAAAGGGACACTAAGAATCAAGCTTCCTAAGCTTCAAAGACTTCAGCTGTCACACCCAGAGGGCCTATGGAGCCCGGGACAGACTGGTGGTAAGACGCACTCCCGGACGTCCTGGGGAGACAGCTGAGCTCCAAGACCGAAGACATCTCTGGGCTCTGGAGACAAGGACACGTCTCCTGGGAAGCTCGCAGAAAGAGCCTACGTTCTCATAAAGAAAAAAAATTAACTGGGACTAGTTTCTTGACTACAGCCCTGCATATGCGCCCTTTCTGAAAAAACTACTTAGAAAACTTTTCTGTTGTAAGAAAATGAACATTTCAGGACAGGAAATCAAAGAACAGAAGAAGCAGTAAAAGCCGTAACTTCAGAGGCAGAGATGAGAGGATGGGCAGTGTTCCAGCCGCACAGCCACGGGTCAGAAAAGCAGAGGGCACAGGGTCACACGGTGGAGGGCAGCACAGCTGTCTCCAGTCTCTGTATGCTGACAGCCATTCAGAATGTGAAAGTAATCACGAGCAATATTAAAGTTTTTAAGATGAAAAGCTGATATAATCATGAATAAAAAATAAACTGGGAGAACTAAGAACAAATATGTAACTTTTTTTTTTTGGAAAGTTCTTTTTTTTTAAAGATTTTATTTATTTTAGAGAGAGGGGAAGGGAGGGAGACAGAGAGGAAGAGAAACAGCAATGTGTGGTTGCCTCTCACATGGCCCTCACTGGGAACCTGGCCCGCAACCCAGGCATGTACCCTGATGGGGAATCGAACCAGGACCGTCTGGTTCCCAGCCTGCGCTCAATCCACTGAGCTACACCAGCCAGGACAAATATGTAACTTTTATAGTTGTTGGAAATTCCTATTCCCTTCCTCACTCGTTTAAATTAGAATCCATTTAAGTATAATCTATAAATCAAATAAACTAGCAAATAAATCCTAAAAAACTGAAAATAAAGATATAAGCAAAATACCTTTGTAAATAAAAAACAGAAAGGAGCTAGAACAATATTAATACCCAATAAGGCCAGGGAAAAAAGAAATATTTTTATAGGAAAGTATAACTCAGCTGACATTATTTTATACCTAGGAAACTCAAAACACTTTCAAGATTAAAAAAAAAGAACAGGTAATTAGTAATAAGTACCTCAACATGAAATGTTTCATTTAAAATTGCAACAAAAAGTACTTCTAAAATCCCTAGCGACAGACCTAAGGCACGGGACCTATGATGCAGAGAGCGACAAGGGCTCCCACCGGAGACGACCGGAGGCCCGGGAGAAACACAGCCCCACGCGGCACAGACGCACGCCCCTGACTGGCCGGGAGGGCTCAGCGTCACAAAAATGTCCATTCTCCTCAAGTCATTACATAGCCATACGTACATAAATTAACCTTTTAATTGTATAAAATGATCTTTAAGCTCAGAGGGAAGAAAAAATTTCCAAAAACAGTTAGAAAAAAGAAAACATAGCGACCAGAGCTAGTGTTATCAGACACCAGAACACTAAATCTGCCAGTCAATCAGTACAGGACCATTGTAACCTAAAACAACTGTAATGGAACACAGTTTGAGAAAAACAGAGCCACAAGTGGTATCTCCAAGCAGTGGAGAAAATAAATCGGTGAATAAACAGTGCCATCATCTGGGTGAGAAACAATTCTAGACAGAACAGGACTCTCACGGGACCGGGGCCACCTGGGCCCCCGACTGTGATGAAGATCTGAACCGAGATAACACGATCCCAGCTTCCCCTGTGAGCCTCCACGTGGCTACGCACAAACTTAAAGCACTAAAGGCAAGAAGTAGCATCAGCAAGGGCAAGAAATAAAACGCTCTGCTTTGCAACACGTGTTCCGCAGCTCTCATCAGTCACAGTCCTCAGCTGCAAAACAGAACCATCTGGCCAGTAAAAAAGAATTGATCAAATGCTGTTAAGTAACTCTGAGTCTCTGGGAAGGCAGGAAAAAAATTAGGTTCTACCCCTACCCTACACAGATATAAAAATAAATGGCCGTGGGTTAAAAGCTACACATGAGCCCAGCTGGTGTAGCTCAGTGGATTGAGTGCGGGCTGGGAACCAGAGGGTCCCGGTTTGATTCCCAGTCGGGGCACATGCCTGGGTTGCGGGCCAGGTCCCAATGAGGGCCATGTGAGAGGCAACCATACATTGCTCTTTCTCCCTCCCTTCTCCTCTCTCTGAAAATAAATTTAAAAAAAAAAAAAAAAGCTACACATGAAAAAAGAATTACTACCAAAGTAATTGGAGAGTAACAGAAGATAGGTCATATTTCACACTGTTGGGATAGGGAGGGTTTCCCAGGCAAAAGATAAAAAACTCAGAAAAGTCAAATAACTAACAGCTCATCAAAATAAAAATTAAACTTCTGTGTAAAATATAAATGAAAATACAAGCTAAATCAGTGCTATGAGATAGACTGGTGTAAGTTAAAAACTGACAATACCCATGTTGAAAAGGTGTGAAGAAACTGTACATACACACTCTCACTGGAACAGTCTTTTTGGAGAACAGCTTGACAACATATAGAAATAACATTTGGCCCTGGCTGGTGTAGCTCAGTGGATTGAGCTCAGGCTGGTGAACCAAAGGGTCACTGGTTCGATTCCCAGTCAGGGCACATGCCTGGGCTGCAGGCCAGTTCCCAGTAGGGGATGTGCAAGAGCAACCACACAGTGATGTTGCCTCTCTTTCTCCCTCCCTTCCCCTCTCTAAAAAATAAATAAATAAAATCATTTAAAAAAAAAAAAAAGGAAACGAGATTTATACTTCATATCCCATTTTCCCGTGAGGTTGAAGGAAAAAGGCTGAACTGGAAAGTGCTGCGGAGAGAGGTCAGGACCCTCCAAGCACCTCCTGACAAGACTGTCTTCCCCACTCAAGAGTTAATTTGCCGAAATGGTGACATTTGTTAAGTCAGTCCCACATTTTCTGTTACTTGCTCATGAGAATGATTCTGTCTTCTGCAGCCTGCTGCCGTTTGCACACGTGGGCCGAGCACACTCAGACACGTCATTGGGCGGTTAGTTGGCGCACCCTCTGCTGCGACACCTCATTCCCGACAGTCGTGCCCTCCCAGTGTGCCTGTGTGAGTGGGCGAACCATGTGCTCCGACCGCCCCACAGCCCCACTGGCTTACCTGCTCCCGCTGGGTGAGGGGTGTGTGCAGGCGGAGGGGGCACACCCGGAGCCATGACACTGGCCAACGGCACCAGACCTGCGTTGTTGTAAGCACCTAAAATAAAACCGTAAAGGAAAAAACATATAATTTAGTTGCATTTTGTGGCCAGGAGTCCAAACTACATTAATGCACCTACTAACTTATTTTTGGAACTATTCCATGGTGGAGCTGCATCCAGGCGCAGGCTCGCTAAACAGCCCAGGCAGGGCAGAGCCTGCGCGCTGAGATCGCCTGTCCCCTCGGCCAAGCACACACACTCGGCCGTTCAGGTGAAGGGCACGGATGGTGCTTTTAAACACCAACTATCAAAATGGATTTGAGCCCGGCTGGTGTAGCTCAGTGGATTGAGCGCGGGGCTGGGAACCAGAGGGTCCCGGTTCGCTTCCCAGTTGGGGCACATGCCTGGGTTGCAGGCCAGGTCCCCAGTGAGGGCCATGTGAGAGGCAACCATACATTGCTCTTTCTCCCTCCCTTCTCCTCTCTCTGAAAATAAATAAATAAAATCTTTAAAAAATATAATTTTTTAAAAAAATGGATTCAAGATGATGTACCAGAGAGAAATCCATGACAGTCAATAACGGTTAACAATAATCTGTGATTTATTCACCAGTAGGAAAATATGCTCAACAAACTGTCAGCTGCATGGCTGTGAACCAGGACACCGCAGCCGACTGTGGGAAAGTTAAAGCTTAGCACATGTCAGGAGAGCTCACATTTCCTAAGAACATACATCTGCACTTGCTCTCACATCAGTGAGTGAGAACACAAGGAACCGACGGGAACCGCGAAGGAGTCCTTACTTGGTGTGATAGTTGCGTGGGGCCGGCATGGAGGTATCGGATAAGGAACGGGCCTGTGCGGATTGTACGTGGAAGGAGGCTGGACGAGGGACAAAGCACAGCAGTTAGGAGAAAACCAAGGACCCGGTCTGCTGGCAAAACAAGGCCCGACCTGTTTCAAAATAGTCCTAAGAGGCCAAACATGCCCAGAAAAGCTTATGCTGCTGGACCAACATGTGGCACAGATAAGGAAAATGTCTTTGCTTTAAAAAAATGTGGCTCCTGTTAAATTGCAGAGGTAGATCCTGCCAAGACTGCTATAAAGGTGTGTATTTTTACTTCAGCATTAAGTCGTCTCCCGTGAATGGTCAGACTTTATGCTAAACAGCAAACATCTGTCTGCCTGCCCAGTTTAATTCAAGAATTCCTCTCTCTTCCCATGCAACACAAGAAACCCACTAGCTTTTGCAACTTCAGCTACCCAGGAACCTCCAAAATGCTCCTCAGCTGGTTAGGAAATCACCTCAGCATTCTTCCCCTCGCTTCTCCTTTTGGGAGGAAAAAAACCAGTTCCCTTTAGCATTCGGCGTTCTGACAAATCCAGCAGAATACAGACTGTAATTATGAATTCAGCATTTCAGTCTTTTTGTCTTTTGAAATCCACAAATTTTTTATCTTTGATAGAATTTATATAAATAACAAAGAATATTAAAAGAACTGCTCTCTAGCCCTGACTGGTGTGGCTCAGTAAGCTGGGCCTCATCCCACAAAATGAAAGGATGCGGGTTCAGCCCAGGCCAAGGACATGCCTGGGTTGCAGGCCTGGTCCCCTGCCAGGAAGCGCACAAGAGGCAGCCCACCAGTTTTCTCTCTCACACTGATGTTTCTCTCCCTTTTTTTCCCTCCCTTCCCTTCTCTCTAAAAATAAGTAAACTCTTAAAAAGAAAAAGAAAGAATTGGTCTCTAGTGAACCAGAGCCAAACACTGTACTTTAAATGAGACACACACACGCGTGCACACACACATGCACACACGCTCACAGCTGTCCCCTTGGGCAGAGGCCCCGCTGACAGTGAAGGACCCAGACTCTCCCTGACCCCCCGCACGACAGTGTGCACGGTGCACTAGTCTTGTGTATCAGCTCAGCTCTGGGATGGTTCTGTGAACACCTGCCATGGGAGTCCTCGTCGGGCAGGCGGGGGGCTGCGGGTGGCTGTGTGCAGGCCCACAGCGCTGCACCTCCTGTGACCCTTCCCTCCGCCAGGTGGTCTTCTGTTCAGACTGCAGTCCAATAGTCCAGTGGTTGTTATCACTCCCTGGAAAACACTCTCGACCTGCTGGCTCTGCCCTGTTTCCCTAACACTAATACTAATCAGCCAACCACAGCCTCAGTTAAAGTGAACTCCACACTCCAGACCTCTGAGCCAACAGCTAAACATGGCTGGAGAAAAAAAATAAAAACAAACTGTTTTCACTTTAAAATGAAACATTAAATTCAAAAGGGTCCTTCGTGCTGTCGCCCTAGACACACTGTCCTAGACCACGTACGTTCTGCGGGTTTTTCCTGTACTTGGAACTTCACAACACAGAACACAATCGATGACGTGAAGAGACAGAAAGCCGCCTGTAAGAGTCGTGAGCGGTTTCATCATTTACTTTCGGCACCTACTGGTTTGGACGGTCCGAGAATCCGCGCAGCTATTCCTTTGCCTTCATTGGTACATTCTTCACCATCTTTTTTCAAAGGGGTTCCCTATTTTAAAAATAAAATTAAAAAAAAAATAATTGAGACATAAAAAACAAACCCAGAGCAAAAACCAGCCCAGGCCATCACTGCAGAGGCCCCTCCGTCCTGCGGCACTGTCCCCTCAGTGCGCTTCCTCCACGGCAGGCGGCCCTCCAGCCACGACAAGCTCATGACTTGCTTCCTGAGGTGGCCTGGAGCTGCCCCTGCACATCTCTGCCGTCCACCTGGATTCCAGGGAAGGGAAGGACTGACCTCAGTCGGCATTTAAAGACCAGTTTCCAGACCCCACCTGCCCCGGAAGCGTGACCCTGGCGAGGTGGCACCCGTGCCTCCCACACGCCACGCACATGAAGGTGAGCGGAGAGCGGGAGGCAGCCTGTCTCAGCTTCTTCCTCCACAGCAGGGGCTCGCAGACCCCTCAAAGAACCAAAGAGCACCTCCTCACCGTGGAAACCAGACAGCAAGGAAAGCTGCACTCTGGGAGCATCATGTGTGGGTGTTTATACTGCCCAAGGGCGAGTGAGACCCCATTTTACAGAAATGCTTTCATGTGGTTTATATATAGACTTTCAACCTGTCAGTGAAGTTGCTGACATCATAAAATTCCTTTCCTTTGTAGCAGTCCCATCAACTGGCATTTTCTTTAAATACGAGAACTATGCCAAAGTTCACATTTAGCCACAAGAAGTTTCAAAGATATCATAAAAGTACACTCACTGGGAAAACGCCATTAATGCGACTTGGCTTCCCTTTGGGGTACGGGTTTCCTGGGATCGTCCCACAGGAAGATATCATAGCATGAGGAGCTTTGCAGCCTCCCTTGAAAGCCTGAAACATGGAAAAGAAGAGAGCAGTTAAAAAAATAGAAAATGAGTGCCCTGGATCTGAAAGCCCTGCTGAGAAATGTGATTTACAGAACAGCCTCCCGTTCAGTCTGTTCTTACATCAATCAGCATGTACGACAGTGAACGTGACCAGACTAAGTAAGTAAAATCACTACATTTAAATGGAATTATTAATAAAGGTAACAATGTTTTTAACGTCACAACCAATAGACTCCTATACAAAGATATCTTCTCAGTGCATCTGGCAAACTGTGTGCAAAAAAGTCTACTAACTACTGAATACACCTTATTTCTCCAATGACCAAGAAATAACACTGTCCAACTCTAAAAACTACCAGATACAGGGTCCAAAACAGTGGTTTTAAGGATGCTCCAGGAACCTAGTGAGAACTTCAACATCATGAAAAAGGGCAGAGAAACCATAAAAAAGAGCCAGACAGAATTGAAGGATACACTAATTGAAATGAATACATTATAGAGAATCAACAGGAAAGTAGACGAAGCCAGAATCAAACCAGCAATTTGGAATATAAGGAAGTAAAAACACCCAAATAGAACAGCAAGGAGAAAAAAGAATATCCCCCACCAAAAAAAATGTAAGGAGCCGCCCGGCTGGTGTAGCTCAGTGGATTGAGCGCGGGCTGGGAACTAGAGGGTCCCGGTTCGATTCCCAGTCAGGGCACATGCCTGGGTTGCGGGCCAGGTCCCCAGTGAGGGCCATGTGAGAGGCAACCACACATTGCTCTTTCTCTCTCCCTTCTCCTCTCTCTGAAAATAAATAAATAAATAAATCTTTAAAAAAAAAAAATGTAAGGAGCCTCTAGGACAACCTCAAGCATACCAACATTAGCATTATGAGGGTGTGGGAAGGAGAGGAGAAAGAGGAAGAAATTGAAAACCTATTTGAAAAAACAATGACAGGAAACTTCCCTAACCTGGTGAAGGAAATAAGACACACAAGTCCAGGAAGTGCAGAGTCCTGAACAATATGGACCCAAGGAGGCCCACACCAAGACACGAAAATAAAGATGCAGCCCTGGCTTGTGTGGCTCAGTGGATTGAGTGCTGGCCTGAGAACTACAGCATAGCTGGTTTGATTCCCAGTCAGGGCACATGCCTGGGTTGCAGACCAGGTCCCCAGTGTGAGGCACGCAAGAGGCAACCACATATTGATATTTCTCTCCCTTTCTCTCCCTTTCTCTCCCCTTCCCTTCCCCTCTCTAAAAATAAATAAATAAAATCTTTTAAAAAAATTAAAATGCAAAAGGTTAAAGACAGAGAGAATCTTAAAAGCAGCAAGAGAAAAGCAATTAGTTAACTACAAAGGAGTTCCCATAAGACTGTCAGCTGATTTCTCAACAGATACTTTGCAGGAAAGGCAAGAAGGGGCTGGCATGAAATAGTCAAAGTGATGAAAAGCAGGGACCTATAGCTAAGATTGCTCTACCCAGCAAAGCTGCCATTTAGAATCGAAGGACAGATAAAGATCTTCTCTGGCAAGAAAAAGCTAAAAGAGTTCACCACCAACAAACCAGTATTACATGAAATGTTAAAGGGTCTTCTCTATGAGGAAGAAAAAAGGGATAAAAAATATAAATAATAAAATGGCAATAAGTATATATCTGTCAATAAATGAATCTAAAAGATAAACAAGCAGAGCAGAAACAGACTCACAGATACAGAGAACATTTTGATGGTTGCCAGAGGGGAGGGGCATTGGGGCCTGGGTGAGGAAGGTAAAGGGATGAAGAAGGACAAATCGGCAGTCACAAAACAGTCACGGGGTGTCAGCACAGCACAGGGAACATGGTCAGTGATAGTGCAGTGAGGACGTGTGGCGCCAGGTGGGTGCGAGATTCATCGGGGTGATCCCTAGTAAGTTATACAACTGTCTCAACACTGGAGTGTACACCTGAAACTAATATAATATTTTATGCTGTAACTGAAAATAAGAGATGACAGAAAAGGAAAAGGAAGTGTGGGCTCAAATACTGCTTCTGCTGCCATCGGTATGACCAAGGCCAAGTTCTCTCCTCTCCCCGAGCCTAGGAGAGGGTGCACACATTCCGTGAGATGGGGCTGCAAGGCCTTTGTCCTCCTCCAGCAGGTCTGTTGTTACTCACTCAGTTTCCAGCTGTCAAAATCCTAAGGAATAACCACCTAGGTGACAAATCACGTTTTCTAGGCTTGGACCAGTACTACTTCTCCCACCCTTAGAGATTTTAAATTAATAAACTGGGATTTTGCTTTATTTTTCTTCTGTTATGCATCTGATTAATACTTTTACGTTTAAGGACAAAGCAAATTCAAAAAGACAAGTTCCTAAATACACAAAGTAAGAGAGAAAAGCTCAGAGCCCTGTCAAAGCCACCAAGGGACGAGAGTGAGCACGGCAGGAGGCTCAGGCCCCAGGCCGCCTGGTCTCGGCTGCAGCATCCCCCCCGCTGCGGTGTCCCCTCACTCAGCGCGGCTCCTCCTCCAGACGCAGGCCCTCGAGCTCAGCCCGGTGACTCACCGCCGTGCACACGGGAGTAGGACGGGCACCTCTTTCCCCACCAACGCTCAGAAACAGCAGCGCACCATTTACACAGCCATCTCCAGAAATTTACCTGTTCAAGTACTCTCTTGCACCGCTTCTTCTCAGACATGTTTATCCTGAATAAATCTTCAATGGGACGAGAATTTTGTGCATCAACAATGTTTCTACAAAAGAAAGACAATTTAGCTTTTCACAGAGGCCAATAACTTTTGTTTACTGCACAAATATATCCAAGTAAGCGTTTCTCCACGACAGAGAGAAGTGTGACTAATTGGTGACTGTAAGTAATGTGATATGTAAAGATGGTAAATACAACAACAGAGGTTTATCTGGTTACCTCAGAGTAACAAAACAACACTACAAATCAAGGTCACTATCTTGAGACCTAAAAGCACACCCTGTCAGTGAGCGTGAGGAGAGCTACAGAAGCAGGACGAGCCCATGCGTCAAGTGCATAAAAGTCAGGACTGATCTCAAGATGAGGTTCTATCCTGTGCTAAATTTTAACTATGTGTTTTGTGGACACCTATACGTATGTCAGGGACTTGAAAAAGCATGTGCTATAGGCACCTTCCAGGCATTCCCATTATGCAGAGGAGCAGACACCTGCCCTCTGTGAGCTTACTCACACTCACTGTGATCGTTTACGCAGCGCAGCGCTGGGTGCTTGTGCACAGCCTACGGTACTTGTACTTAAAGTGCACACACCTGCTAAGTAGGTGAGATCCTTATTTTTACAATTGAGGAAAATGAAGTCCAGAAACAGTAAGTACATATTAAGCACCCCCTCAAAAAAATACGTTGTCAGAATGTGGCAGAACTTAGCCAGCTATAAATCCTACAACTACATCAGTGAGCCTTTCAAGTATTCACAGTAGGAAGGCAAAGTGAGTCATTAATATACAGAGAAACCCAAATAAATAATTAAACGTGATAAGCCCCATTATTCTGTAAGTTACAATCATGTGTGCTAAGTACAGTAGATATTCTGATATTAGCATTCACCTTTATGCTTTCATAGATTTTACTGGAGTTCCATGTAATAATAAAAATCTGATCCATTAACACTGAGTTAAAAGATACTCCCAATCCCCCTGACGAAGTAAACGGAAGAAGCAGCACTCACGAAGCCAGCAGTTCCAGAGCGACTAGTTTGTCTTTACTAAAGGTGAAACAGTTGAGTATATTGACCACTTCTGCTGGGTGAACAGCCACCATTTTCTATTAATATAAAAGATAATTTTAATTTCAACCTGAGACATTTTCAAACCAGAAATTAACATTTTGGGGGAATGAACAGTTCATGTTCGTAACATAAATATTTGAGGTGAAATCTGCTTTCTCAAAAGTAAGCCCTAACCAGCTGGAAATTAAACTCTGGCTTTTCAGTGTTGCGGTTTCCAGTGGAGACCTATGCTCCCGTCTGTGCCCTTGGTAATCCACATTTCTCAGTGTGTTCATCTATAGGAAAACACACACATGTGCTACTTTCCCAGAAACGTCAGATATAATTTACTTGAGCAAGGTTCCCTGCTTTTGAAGAGCAGGTAGAAGACCTGGCCAATTTATAGATGGATGTAACCAGTGGAGAGGATTCAAAAGCAAAGCCAATGTCAGAAGGGCAGTGGGAAGCAACACCCCACAGACTCCTACGGGAGCGGTAGTTTCCCAATAGTGTCCTCATGTGCTACCAAAAGACTCGGTAAAACTGCATGCCTCTTTGCATGTTTTTAAACTGACATCTAAAAACTTACCAGAAGTTTAAATATTTGCAAAAGATTTATTTCCTTATTTATAAGTTTATTATATATTTGTAAAAGCCTTGGATACTGATTCAGCTAATTTATGAAAACGTATCACGTAACCTAATTGTCAAAGTCCGTCTTCGGTGTGAAAACAATCCAGTCAGACTTTGTCAGAAAAGGCTGGACTTAACTCCATTCAAACAAACTCATCACGCAGTGCCTGTGTAGTCTCCTGGGCTCTGAACTCTAAGGTCAGCAGACAGGCAGGCAGCCTTGAGCTTTGCCCCAGGCTCGGTGGCTGGTAGAACGAGCTAGGCCAGTGCTCCTGACAGAGGGCACCTCCTGGCCTCTCTGGCCCTTGGGGAAGGAGCCTCACCCCCAGGCAATGGGTGGCCGCAAGACAGCCCACTGTTTGCAAGGTAAAACAGAAGCAGTTGTGAAAGAGAAGAAGCGCTAACAGATCCAGACACTTTCTCAGGCAAGTTCATTTAGAAAGTTAAGGATCCGTAGACCCTGAGAGCCACCACGCCAGACAATCTACAAAAATCACCCTGCACAGCTGGATGCCCTTGGAACATAGATGCCCTCTGTTCTTCGAGGCTCCGGGACTATGATTTAAATTAAAATTAACTAAAAAATACAGCTCCTCAGGCAGCCTGGACGTAGTTTAAGTGCTCAAACCCACATGCAGCCAGTGGTTATCATATTAGGTAGCATAATTACAAAACATTTCTACCATCGCCAAAAGTTCATTTGGATGGTGTTGGCCTAGGAAACGCAAGCACAAAGCCATCTGACTGTTCCTCCAAGACCAAATACAAAAGGGAGAGGATGTCCAAAAACAGAAGTGCAGAAAGACTTAGAAATTCAAATCCTTTGTTTTGCTTGCCTATAAATACTTTCTCCTCCAACTGGCCAATTAAGAACCTATGGTATTTGGTCTTAGAAGAATGGTATACAATTTAATAGTACAGTGAACACAATTTAAATTCTATTTTTCATTTTAAGGAAAAGTAAGTCACTTACATGTTGTAATGCTTTCATGGCCTTCAGCTGAGGCTCAGCCCAGGAGAAGTATCTCAGTAAATCAACCACCTGCAGCAAAGAAAGAATTGAGCGCTGATGAAAGTGGGTTTGGAGACATTTCTGCCAAGTTCACTTCCTCACTCTGAGTTCCTGTTCTCAGTGTGCTTCCTGGGCCCTGTGACATGGGGGGCGCCTGGCAGCAGGGCTTGCACTGGGTTCACAGAGGAGCCACGTGCTGCTACTCAAATTCAAATCAACCAAAATAAATCTAATAAAAATCCACTCCCCTGACACAAGCCCCATGTCAAAGGGCTGCACAGCCCCGTGAAGCAAGTGGCTCCACAGGGGAGAGCAAGGACAGCGCGCGGCCATCCCCACAGAGTCCTGGCAGCGCCGGCCGAGATGAACAGCAGTGCAGAGACAAGCAATCACCAGAAGGAAAGGAAGGCTGGAGAAGCCCTGGTGGAGACAAACCGTCAGCCTAAGGACATGAAGACGCGCAGTGGGACCTCGTTAATTCGTTCTGGAACTCGTGACAAGTGCCAAAACCGACGCGTACTGAACTACGAAGCATTTGTCTTGCGGGGCAACATCATGACTCACAAGTTCTAGCAAGAACGACCAGTCCCAGAAAGTTAGATGAAAGTTAGGTGAGCAAGCACCGAGTGCTGAAACATTTTTTTTCTCATCAAAATGTGACAAGTACAGGGTCTGATGGGCTCTGAGACCAGCGAGTACCAAGGTGTGACTGTATTGTGAGTGGTAACTTTAAAACTTCAGTGAGAGTGATAGTTTCAATCGCTCAGTGGTTAGTGCAAATCCACTAACCTCTATTCTTTCACTCGAACCTGGAGGGCTCAACACACACATCCACAGCACAGACCCAGCCCTCGAAAACGCAGGAGTCCCCATGAATCACTCCAAACAGCAGGGCGTCCGAGAGCGCGAGTGGCCAGGCCCTCTCCCTCCACCACCAGTGATCGTAGGACAAACGAGGGGCGGGAGTGACAGCTCGTAAGAGGTGAGCAGGGCACCAACGTCACATTCCAGTCTCTCTGTAAGGTCGCTACCACCCTGGTTAAAAGCCTCCAAGACACTCCAGGAAAAAGAAGGCTCAAGGAGAGAGGGGAATGTAATAACATCTGGGTTAATGAATTACGTTACTATGAGTTCCTAAAAGTAGGTCTCAATTATTCTGCAAAGCAAGGTTAATGCTAGAAACTGGAGTGATATGTGTAGAATAAAATACTTTTTATTCCTTATAAAGAGATAAAACAGCAAACAAGCATTATATGTACTTCCTAGATAATTTGTTAAGAGTGTACTGTACGTCCTTACTTTCATAGGACTGTGTACAGTACATGGTAGCTGCACCTGAAGTCTGACATAGAAAGAGGAACCTTCGCTACATAAAGTAGGCTCAAAGGTCACACCCGCAGACAGTGGCTTAATAAAAGCACAAGGTGATTCTGAAAAGTACCGGCTGAAGAACACGTGAAATAGCGGCCGGACAGGCACAGCACAGAGCGGCTCGGGGGACTGAGGGCAGAGCTGCCGCAGGCTGAAGCTGCAACCTCCCACTTTGAACATCTTGAGCAGCAGATGAAGAGGGGGTGCATATACTAATTGAGTCCACAGATTCTTCCGTTGTCTCCCCCATCTGTGCTCCCACCCTGTCCCAGGGCTCTGCTCCACAAGTGCCCTGCTGTTGCCGCCGTTTCTCCATCAAACGTTTTCCAAGTGTCCCTCCAAATTCCTTCAGTGAGCACGTGGGTATACACGCGTGCGCACACACACATACACACACACACGTGTGTTTTTAAACTGTCAGACTCTCCCGAAAGTTAGGTGAGAAGTTTTCACTAAACTGCCACTGGTCTTTCTGGCAGTTACAGAAACGACTTATTAGACACCGTATTTTTTCCTTTTTGCTAAAAGTTTTACTTAGTGGTTTCACATAAAAAAATATTTCATCATTTAAGTTTTCTTTAATAATATGTGGTGAATTTTGCTATTATTGACTTATAAATTCTATACAAATTTGAGCAGGTTTGCCACCAGCAGTTTAGACATTTATGTATGATACTGCACCCAGAATGACACACACTTTGAACTGCATTTTTCACACACAGCGTTTTAAAATAATGTTAGCATATGACATTGTGGTGCAAGAGGGTACACCTAAAATACCTAAACTATAAATTCTGTAATATTTTCTACCAAAACTAAAAGCTTCTCAAGTTCCTGAATAAGTACAGCAACAAAGTAAAGCAGTTCTGACCCTGACCAGCAGATAAACGGACATTATCCAGAACATATTAAAAAAAAAAAAGATTTTCGATTAAACAGAGGAGTACCTGCTCACTGGAGAAGTACCCGTGCACGTATTCAATGGCCTTCAACTTGTACTCTGTCAGGACAGCCTACGAACCAGAAAAACAGCATTAATATATGTGAACGGAACAGCAGTATTCATACAGCAAAATGCCCTCACTTTAAATGACAGTCCCTACTGTCATTACAGCCAGTATGACCTGTAGACCTACTGTGACACCAGGAACACGTTACCTGGTTTCAACTGACCTACACTGACAAAGTCTGAGAGTAACTTTTAAAAACCAGTGGCACCTCTCATACTTAGGTATGCCTGTGTTTGTAACAGACTGAGACACTATTGAAGCATGTAATTATTTGGCATGGACAGCAAGACATTTGGGTTGCAAACCAGAAATAACAACATCGTGGCGATCCTGTGTGGACCTGATTTTCATCTCGGGACAACTTGCTGTTCCCCTCGTTAGTGTTTACTGTGTGATCTTTTCACAACTTGGGAGAGAATATGCAAAGTGACACCCTACAGCTTCCGACAACAGAAATCTCCTGGTCCACCTGAATGTGCAAATTATTTTCTCATCCACAGTAGTTAAGTATCAGCACAAGGACAAGTTGTGGCAAATTCCAAATATAGTTAGCAAGCTGACATTCGATTGTAAATCTTAATTGGACAAACTGGGTTTGCAAAAGTAGATGTTTTGTTCAAAGAAGAACATTCAATATCATTGAATATGTAAATTCCACCTCATATGCAAATTTGAAAAGAAAAATGCTTTATAAAGAATGAGGAAAATACACCATTTGGCCTAATAGAGAATGAAGAATAACAGCATGCCCACAGGCAATTTTATTAATAATTCCATAAGCTGAAACAAATAGTAAGCACCAGAGCACAAGGTGGCAAATCTTTCCAAGTCAGCCCTGGCTCTTGGCGGCAGGGAAATGCGGAGACAATTGCCGGGAAGTGTGAGCAGAGGCCCCCTATTAGCATAAGAAAGCAACATTAAGTCCTTCCGGTTCTAACTAGGTAAACTTTCACTTCTGCGCTGGAGGTAGTTATGGTCAAGGCTACATTTCTAATTTTTTTTTTTGCTGTGTGATTCTTTCTGGGGGAGAGGCTACCTACCTACAATAGCCTCAAAAAGAAGCAAAAACTTGGAAAGCAGGACAAAAAAGTTTTGGAATTCAAGTTAATGAAGCCCATTCCTAAGAGTGTGAGTTTAAACTTCCTTTGACTTTAAACACAACGCCACACTTTTCATTCAGGCACTAACTTCGGCCGGCCCATTGCCGACTCCGATCTGGAAACCGGCCCTGCGAACCACCGTTAAAGAAACGTCCTCCGGTTTTCAGTCAATGCTCACGGGAATGAAAGACGAGGAAATCGGTTCCGAAACAGTACAATGAATAGCTTCTCCAAAACGGGAGAGCTTTTGAAGATCCGTAGAGCCAGTTTCGGAACCGAGGACTCTCTTCACACTACATCCCCAAACACCGCGCTGATCGTCAAGACGTTTAAAGCATTAACATAATTTCTATTTGTATGGTGAAATGTATGGAGACATCACGTCCTACACTCGACGTTAAAATTCCAACCACTTTTGCAATCCTAAAACCCGTTATTTTGCAGTCTGCATGGTGCCTAAGAGAGAATAAGGCATGAAAATTCGTAGCTCATAGAATTTAAGGAATTACATGTAATTACCTTTCTAATTTCATCCAGCACCATTTCAAACGACTTTTTGTCCATCTTGACTACTCTCTCGACGTGGTTTTGACAATTACACTTTCAATGACAAAACGTTCGTCCCCGCTTAGCTCTGACAGTCAAATGTTGATAGCCGAAGAGGAAAAAGACTCCAGGAGCAAGAGACAGGATGCGTAGAGGTAGACTACTTAAAACTCTGGGGGGAAAATTCTAAAACTGGAGGCGTACAAAGATTTTTTATTTAAAAACAAAAATCATCAGGCTTCTGCAGGTTTTGCGCACAAAGCTTCAGGACACTTTGGGGAAGAGCCGGATCCTCTCTGAGTCCCGCAGAGAAACCCGGGTGTCGGCAGCCAGGGCTGAGCGCCGGTCCCCGCAGCTCGAGCCCAGGGCCGCCAGGGGACGATCGCGAAGCCGCTCTCCCGGGTGGAGTGGCCGAGACCGCGGGGGCGCCCGAGTCCCGCGGGCGGCGAGGACAGAGAGGCCGGCCTCTCCGTCCACCGGCCTCACCGCCGCGAACCTGAACCCGTAGCCTAGCTCGCGCTCATCCCAGCAACTGCACCGGCCTCCTGGGGCCCCGCAGCGGCGGGCGGGCGGGCCGGCCCTTTGTTACCAACTGCACGGCTTCCGGGAGTGGGCCGGCGGCCGGGAGCACGGGGGCCGAGTGGAGGGGGACTCCGGAACCCCGCAGCGCCCACTCTGCCAGGAGCCCCTCCCGGCTACCCCTCCAGCTCCCACCGGCTCTTGGGGGCCTTCAATGAAGTCCGTCGCGCCCAAGCAAACTCAACGCTGCGCCGCTAGTTAGGCCACTCTTTCCTGAAAGCCAACGGCGGGGGTCCTTGTGTGGGAACGTGGGTGTCCACGACATATGCCTGAACACTTCGGAATCGGATGCGGATGAAATCCTGCGCAGAACCTGGCAGGCATTTTTTTGAGGGTCACACTCCTATGACTTGGGTTTGTGTGTGCTAGCTTCTGATTGGTTGATCTTAATGTCAAAAGAATTAACGTCGAGTCGTTACGGCATCGCTATGGCCGCCCTCATTTTGGCCGACAGAAGTCCTCGGCTAGGGCCACTTTCCCGGAGGGGCTGGGAAGGGTTGGTTCCCGGGTCAGCCCGAGCGCACGTGACACGGGGGCGGGGCCCCAGGGAGGGATTCCCGACCGCCCAGCGCTGCAGTCCCTACGGCCCTCAAACCCCGTGCCTGCGAGGAGGGGCGATCGGAGACGAGCCTTCATCCCGGAGAGCCTGCAGTCGCTGAGCGCCGCAGGGAACCGTACGGACCGAGGCTGTACTTGCCCGAGCGCTTCCTCGCGCTTCCTGTTTCGTCATGGCGAGACTCTGGCTCTGCGCGGGGGGCGCGGGCTGCTTGCTTGTTTTTCTGGTTTTGCATTCGCGTCTTTCTGGCTCTCTGGTGAGTTGGAGAGCGAGGAGGTGGCTGTCTGGGTTGTGGTCAACACTTCTGGGAGGCGACGCTTCCCTCTCCACTGGAGGCGGTGGGCGCACGAGCTGGTCTCCAGCGGGGGTGGGCGAGGTGGAGGCTGTCTCTTTGGTTAAAATGTTTGTATACGCGCGGGAGGGCGGAGACGTGGAGGTGGACAAGGGTATAGGGTGGATAAGTGGTGACGGAAAACAAAATTAAGTAAATAATAAAAAATAAATTTTGGGAAAAAATGTTTGTACAGAGGGTCCCGGGCGTGTGTTTTTCCGCGCTGCAATGGTGCAAAAGTGATAGCATGCAGTGGACACTGTACTTGGCAAGGGATAGCGCTGTGCAACTCTGCGCGGTGTCCTGTGTTGTCAGCGTTTGGGGCTCTTGTGTCATCGGGTCCCATCAAGTTTATAAACACACATCTGTCTCTTCTGCTTCTGCTGAGAAGACGACGAAGGCTTCGGGAGGTGACCCTCGAGTTCACGACCAACTCTAGGCTTAACGGAAGTGTATTCAGCTGTGTATGGGAGGCTAGGCTGTGACGTTCCCGGGGTTTCGTGTAGTAATGCGTTTTTGACTTGTACGGTATTTTAAAATGGTGATGGGCTTACCGGGTTTTCCAGCTAGCGTGACATCCTCAAATAATTTGCAAATTTGTATTTTGGTCATCTTGGTGTTTAAACGAATAAGCCCATTTCTTCCCAATCATTCTAACCTCTGTGTCAGGTGTCAAGGCATGCTTAAAAATAAGTCTTTTCTCCTCCTTCTTCTTTTTGCCTTTTTTTTTTTTTTTTTTTACCTAGAGTATAAACTGAATTCCAATCTTCTGTTTTTATTTAAGGTTTTAAGGGAGTTTGTGTTTCAAATTTCCTGGAGAACTGAGGACGTTCTTTATAGGCTGGACGTGGGTTGGCCTAAGCACTCGGAGTACTTCACTGGAACAACGTTTTGCGTGGCCGTGGACTCCGTGAATGGACTGGTTTACGTAGCCCAAGTAAGTAAAGTTGGGTTTTTAAAAAATACATGAACAAAAGGAAGCGTCAGCCTGTTGTACTGCACTAAGTAGCCACATGTTTTTACATCATGCCACTTACAGAATTTGTTTTTCGAATTGCTTTCAAGTGAATATGTGACTTTGCATTTGGTACATGTTAATTATTGTTAGGTTTTAAAGCTGAGTTTTTAAGTGCTCCTAAATTCCTCCATTAACCTTTAAATTGTGCTTCTCGCTGCCAAAGTAAAGATTACTTTCTTAAAACTGATCCTATCTAAGCCATTATCTCTGTGTACCTTCAGAGAGGGGATGACATCCAGAAGGTCTTAGTGTTCACCGAGGACGGGTATTTCCTGCGTGCTTGGAACCACACGGTGGACATGCCCCACGGCATGTTCGCAGCCAGCACCCCGCAGGAGCAGGCCGTCTGGATCACGGACGTGGGAAGCGGTAGGTGCACCAGGGCGCTAGCAGCTCGTGCAGTAGCTTGCGAGAAAGTCCATCTTTGCCCCTGGTCTTGCTTGTACGTTTGTACAAAACCAGAGTTGCCAAATCTAATATGTATAATGATTCATGGAATCACTTATTTTTAAAAATATATTGTATTGCTGAAAAATTAAGATGTTTAGGAGGGAGGCTATCATTTCTATGACTTTTCATTAACTTGACAGGAGCCTTTTCTTCTTTTTAAAACTTATTTTTCAATTTTTCAATGACAGTTTACTTTCAGTGTTGTTTTGATTTCAGTTGTACAGTGTATTGATTAGACAGTCATGTACGTCACACAGTGTTCACCCCAATATTTCCAGTGCCCACCTGGCACCACACAGTTGTCACAATGTCTTTGATGATGTTCCCTGTGCTGCACTTTACACCGACTGTCCTGTAACTGTCAGTCTGTGTTCAGTCCCTTCACCTCCTTCACCCAGGCCCCGCCCCTCCCATCCAGTCTCTGTGTTTATGAGTCTCTCTCAGTTTTGTTTGTTCCTTTGTTTTGTTCATTAGATCCCACATATAAGTGAAATCATATGGTACTTGTTTTTCATATCCTCTAGGCCCATCCATACGGTCACAAATGGTAGAATTTCTTTCTTCTGTTGTTGTTGTTTTTTTTTAAGATTTGTTTATTTTTAGAGAGGGGGGAAGGGCGAAAGAAAGAGACAGAGAGAAACATCAGTGTGTGGTTGCCTCTCACACGCCCCCAACTGGGCCCTGACTGGGAATCAAACCGGCAACCCTTTGGTTTGCAGTCCCGCACTCAGTCCACTGAGCCACTCCAGCCAGGGCTTATTCTTTTTGTGGTCGAGTAATATTCCATTGTACATGTGAACCACAGCTCGCTTCTCCACTGGTCTCTGGTAGGCATGTGGTGTGGGAGAGGGACTCAGCACGGGGCCCTGGCGGCTGCTCCTTCAGCTCTCTTCCCAGAGCCACACACCGGCCTCTCCCCACACAGTCCAGGCCTGCTCCTTTTCTTTCCTATTCAGTCAGTGCATGTGATGCTTTTCATTGATTTCCAGAAATAAAAACACACACGTGATCTCTTCATTCTTTCCCTTATAGCTGGTTTTTCCATGCACAGATCTGAAGACAGTTTTTGTATCCTTCCCGTTTCTGAAAGGAGTAAATTCCTTTTAATAAAAACATGGCTGCAAGTCAGCCATTTTATATTTTTAAAATAACATTATTTACTGGTATTCTATGTCTTTTGGCAATTCTTTAGAAACTTTGCACTTTGCTTTCTTAAACAATGTTTTGTTCTCTTGCTATTGCTACAAACTTTAGCTCAAGCCTCCAAATCAAATATAGTAATAAACTCAACTTTCAAGATAGAACTGTAATGTAAGCTAATTCACGTTACTTCCAGCAAGCTTGGTGTGCCGGTTTCTCTCTGGAAGGACCACCAGTGGGCGTGGTCTGGCACGCCTTCAGGTGGACGTCTATTGGCGGCTTTGTGGTTTCCACCTGTTCACTAATGTTCTGTTCTGTACTTTTGCTTGGAAGATAAGTGTCACTCAGATGAATTTTAATATAAGTGAGAAGATAAATACAAGTGACTTGAAAAGATTTTAGTCTCTTCTTAAGGAAGAAAAGTTAATGAGTTGAATTTTGAATTTGTTTCCACTAGGAGAAAATGTAGTTTAAAACATCTGTCTTATAGAGAACTGTTTTGTTGACCTACTGAAATTTGACATCTGCACACGAATGAGTGAAATAACAGTCTCCAAACATAACTGCTTTCCAATTCCATCGTGACTTCCTCCTATAACTACTGCTTCCTCAAGGTCACGAGGCTAAACTGGAAAATGGTGTGCTAACAGTTTAATTCAGCCATCTGTGCGAGGAGTCCATTTTTTAAGTTTTATATACTTGGATTTAGAATCTCTTTATCTAGGAGTACCTGAGATTTTACTTCATGAATAGATTTGCCTATAACTACGGAAGCTCAGTTGCTTATCAAATGTAACATTTGAGTGACTAAGTCTGTTAACTTTTTATTACTGTTTTAACTCTATCAGATTGTTCTTCAGTTCACAGTTGGCCATTGAACAACAATGGGCGTGAGCTGGGTGGGTCCACTTATCTGGATTTTTTCCCATAAATACTATAAACGTATTTTCTCTTACGATTTCCTCTCTCTTTTTTTTTTAAGATTTTTATTTATTTATTTTTATAAAGAGGGGAAGGGAAGGAGAAAGAGAGAGAGAGAAACATCAATATGTGGTTGCCTCTTGTGCGCCCCCTACTGGGGACCTGGCCCACAACCCAGGCATGTGCCCTGACTGGGAATCAAACCAGAGACCCTTTGGTTCAAAGCATGCACTCAATCCATTGAGCCACACCAGCCAGGGGTAATTTTCTTAATAACATTTTCTTTTCTCTATCTTACCTCACTGTAAGAATACCGTGTATAATACATATAACATACAGAACGTGGTGATTGTCTGTGTCACCAATGAGTTCCGATCAGCAGTAAGCTATTAGTTGTTAAGTTTTGGGGGTGTTAACACACCTTCCCCACCCCGTGGTGCGACTGCACTTGAAAACCACAAATGTTTGCACAGTGGTCACATTTGTGAAATGTTCGTGTCTGTTTTTATATAAAGGGTCCTTTGGCCACACGGTTAAAAAATACAATTCCTTCGGGGATCTTGTTCAAGTTTTGGGGACCCCAGGCCAAAGCGGCGCTGGCCTGAACCCCCTGCAGTTCGATGCCCCCGCGGAGCTGCACGTGGAGGACACGGGGGACATGTACGTCGTGGACGGAGACGGCGGGCTGAACAACAGGTTGATCAAGCTGTCCCAAGGTGCGTGGCTTGATTTTAAATGGTGCTATGTGTGAGTGTCGGGTAGGAAGTTGGGTTTAGTTTGTTCGATACTTGATATAAAGTGATGACTCTTGTGTACAAATCTGTGTAAAGGGCACAAGTGTTACTCAGATAAAAGCAGAACAGGCATGCGGGATGGCCAGTGATAGATTTGCTTATTCTTCACCCAAAGCTGTGTTTTCTTTGAAATGCACAGGAGGCAGTGAGAACTGGGTTCAGGGGATGAGTGGTCACTACCCAACAAGAGGGGCGGTCAGAGCCGGCACCCAGGGCTGAGCGGTCATGCAGGCTGACAGACCAGCAGGTGTTTCTCTGAGTCCCCTGCCCCGCACCCTCTGGTCTGCTGCAGGCAAGATGGCTAAATGCTGCTAACACTGCTCCATGGCGTTGCTTGTCAGTGAGGCCAAGGGAACAGTAAACAGAGAGGAGGAGGAGGAGGAAGTCCCGTTGTCTGGGGAAGCAGGACCAGAGCTGGAGGAGGAAACAGTTCTTGTGCCAAACGGGTTCTGATGGAAGGAGAGCGGGTGGGCGGGGTGTCCCCAAGCCTGGGCCACACTGGGGCTGCCTGGGGTGGCAGCAGGCATCCTTAAGAAAGGTGCTGGGGTGCGCTTTTTGACTAGTAGAAGGTGAGATCTGGGACGTCCTTGGGAGGTTATGCTGGGAGAATGTCCCAGGGCCGAGACCAAAGAAGGAGGCTGGCAGCCCAGCACTGATGACATCGGAGGCACGTCCCAGGGGGCGGCAGGCACCAGAGCACCGCACAGAGCAGGGCAGGGCGGGGGCGGTGCGGAGGGAAAGGCCCCGTGCACGCCAGGGCAGGGGCCTGCCTGGTCCAGGAGCCACCTGCCCTCGGGAGTGGGGGGCGGGCCCAGCAGGCTGAGCGGGGTGCTGGGTACCAGTCTGTTCAGGGTCCAGCTCACAGTCACGTCAGGGCAGAGTCTGCCCCCCCACGGCGTGTCTAAGGGTTTGAAGCTGTGATTTGCCTATGACAAGTGTTTGGGGTTTTTTAGTAGAAAAGTGATGTTATAGAAGCCGTTTTTACAAGACACATGAGTCTATCAGGATACATTTGCAGTGAGCCCTGTCACGTGGAGGCCGTGCAGTTAATTTGTCACCTGGTAACTGAAATTGGTTGGTGACGGTTAAAGGAAGAAGAGGTGGGGATAGAGTAAGAGAAGGAAGCAAATTGAGGCGATGGATCGAATGCAGGCGCGTCGCCGCCTTGTGGCTGCCGCAACAAAGGGTACAGCTGGGCAGCCTTACGGAAAGGACTCACCCACGGTGGCTTTGGCATCTGTGGTACAGGTCGTGCGCCCCTAAAAGCACCAGGGGAGAACCTTCCCGCCTCCTCCAGCCTCTGGAGGCTCCCAACACATCTCGGCTTGTGGCTGCTGCGCCCTGGTCCCTGCCTCTGCCCTCACATGGCTCCTCCTCCATGTGCCCCTGTCTCAGGTCTCCCCCTCGTCCTCCTATAAGTACTAGTCGTCGGACCCAGGGTCCACCCTAAACCCAGGGTCACCTCTCAAATCTGCACCTTCACCACCCCTGCTAAGACCCCATTTGCAGTAGGTGGCAATCACAGGCACCGGAGGCCGGGACTTGGACTTGCCTTTCCAGGGGCCGTGGCTCACCCCGTGGCAGACGATAGCTGACAGCCCGCAGAGGCAGCGTGGGGCTGGTTGGGAGCGGGGGAAGGGCAGCGCCGGGGACAGGGTAGCTGGCGAGGGGACTAGTTTAAGGAAGAGGTTGATGTTGAACCCGAAGCAGTGATTTTGAGTGGAGATAATCATGAAAGAAGTAAGTTGCTCGAAACAGAAGGATGATTTTGTGAAGCATAAGTATTAGGCAAATCGGCATATAAACAGCAAGCAAGAAACGGGCTTACACTTGAAAAGTTTGTCTGCACCCTGTGACATGAACTATGACATGCAAATGCGTGAGGCGTTCTCTGTGCTGCCCCAACCACGCGTGCTCGCCACTTACAGATTTCACGATGCTTTGGCTGCACGGAGAGAGGGGGGCAGGACCTGCTAAGTTCAACGTGCCTCACAGCGTCACCGTGGATTCATCTGGCCGGGTAAGAGCGTGGTGTCAGTGTGTCTCGACGCGTGTGTGTGTATGTGTGTGTGTGTGTCTAGGGGTGTGAATCTGGGTGTGTGCACTTGGACCTCAGGGTGCCTGTGCATGTCTGGCTGCCTGGACGTGCAGGTGTGGGAGAGTGTGTGCGCATCTGGGTGTGGGGACCCTCCAGCGGGGCTGGGCGCGCCCACGGACTCCCTCATGAGCGTGGGAGCACTTGAGGACGGGGCTCCCCAACACTCCCCAGTGAGCAGGAGAGATCTGCTCACTTCGAGGGGAGAAGGGACACGTCAAGGGCAGCAGGTGAGTCAGGTTCCCTGAAGGAAAGAAAAACAGAGAGATGCTCTCCTCCAGGGAGACGGTGGTGGGAATTCAAATACAGTTTTGATTCTAGAATTAGGCAAAGTCAGTTCTAGAAAGCATCGCGAGAGCGGCAGAGAAGAGGTTGATCTGGGAAGCCTGAAACCGGAGCAGCCGGCCACACGCTGGTTTTCAGCAGCTGCGCCCCGTCCCGGGCTGAGCGCCTCCGCCACCAAACTGCGGTAGACCACGCACCTCTGACCATAACCGATCGGTTCTGTGGGGTTGCCTGCCTACAGCCAGGCCCCAGCCAAAACACTTTTTACTTGTTCCTCCTGCTGTTTCCCTGCAGCAGCCCACGCTCCCTGTCCCAGTAATTCACTGTCCCCCTAACAGACCGCAGCCGCATGCAGGCGCTCACCACACGTCTCTGGCTCTGCCTCAGCGCCTCGCCCGCAGCAGTCATGTCATGCGTGTTTGTTCAGTGACTCCGTGTCTCGGTGCACAGTGGCCCAGACAGTCTTGCTTCATGCCATTAAAAACTTAATCCACTGCTCTGTGCTCAGCCAGCAACCCTCGGGATTGCGACGTGGCTTCCTGCGCGGACAGAGTGCGAATGTTCTGATGGTAAAGCTTTCAAGTATTCCCCATCACAGACAGGAAGACGAGGGGACGTGCGGACTTCATATGTAAGTTGGGAGCTGGAGTTGGAACTGACTGCTGTCCGCGTGGGATAAGGACAAGGTCAAGTCTCTGAGTGCGAGAGCCTCGAGCCCAGTGAACTCACCACGGCGAGGGCCGCCCTTCTCGCGCCTTGGAGAGCATCTGGTGAGATGCTCCGGTGATGCCGAGCCCCAGTCCTCGGGACCGAACTGTCCTTCCTCCTTGGTCACTAGTCCAGGATGGCAATCCCAAAACCAGTCGCCTTACTTAGAGATCAGCAACCTTTCTCCAGGGATGCGAGAGTCTTTGTTTCTGATTGGAGATGAATTCAGTAGCTACCAGAACTCACACGCGTTGATGAAGATAAAATCAGGTTTCCCTGAAAACATAATCCCGAGTCCACAAACCCAGCAGAGCCAAGGATCCTGAAGGGAGAGGTGGAGGTGGCAGGTTGGCTGCCCTTCCGGTCCGGTCCCTTCCTCATAGCTCTCCGCAGCCCCCGCCGCGTGTCGCTGGGGACGGCCACACTGCTGCGCCGCAGGCTGCCTGCATCAGGTGCGACAACCCCTGAAATGCCATCAGAGTGTACCTCCTCATCCTATAACAGCGGTGTCCTTAGTGACCTGTGACAGCTGATCCCAAACCTGAGTTCAACCTGCCATCGGCCTACCGTCATTCCTGACGTGTTACTGAAGTCTCCCAAGCCTCCCCTTTGCATGGATCGGCACCTCGGACACCCCTCGCAGAGAGCAGGCAGAGGCCAACGCTCCTGAGGTGCCGGTGAACCCTGGCTCCCCTGGCCTGAGCCCTGGGGCCCCGTGGCCTTTCTTTGTCCTCCTTCTGTGGCCTGGCCCGGGAACTGGCAGGCCGGTGGCGCTCGGCGACCGGGAGTGTGTGTTAGAGGAGTGGGTGAGCCGTTGACCCTCTGCCGGGCCGCTCACGTCCCTGGCTCAGAGGTGCAGCAGAGCGGGCAGGCACCACAGGCTTGGGGCTCAGACCACGGCCACGAGTGGCCCCCCACTGGTTGTAGGCTCCCTCCCAGACACCTCAGCCTTTTCAAACTTGAATTTCCTGCCTGAAAACGGGGCTTTTTAATAACCTTCTTATTTGGGGACTGCTAAGAACTAAATGAGAGATCGGATGAGAAGTAATGAGTATAAAGTTCCCTCTGCCCTCCTCTATCTACCCTTCTTCCTCTCTTCTCATGGCGCAGAGGAGGTCTCCCCAGCAAACCCTTGGTTTGGCCCCCAGGTGTGGGTTGCTGACCGAGGAAACAAGAGAATCCAGGCCTTTGAGAAGGACACCGGAGCCTGGCTGGGCGCCTGGGACGACTGCTTTGCGGAAGAGGGACCTTCCTCCATCAGGCAAGTGCTTCCCGGCATTTACAGTGCTTGTTTCCCTTGCTTCATGGGGGTTCTCCGGAGAGCTGGCTCGGAGTCTAGGATATTTTTGTCAATGTGACACGGGACAGGGTCGGACACGAGTGCGCAGAAAGCCGTGCTCAGGTTTCCAGTGCCAGGCGGTTGCCCCCGCTCGCCCTGTGCGTCCGGGTGGAGGCTGTGCCTTTTCTAGAGACATCGTTCAGACGCGGTCCGGAGGTTTTCGAGCACAGAATGAAAATGGAGACCCGCCTAACGCCGACTCTCTGTTGCTCTGTGTGCACCCAGGCACGGTCGTTTTTATCTGTGACCTTAGCTAACCTGTGGCTGTGTCTGCAGTCACGCAACTCTTGATCCCACCCTGAAAGAATCTGATTAATTTAAAATCCTCTTGAAAGAACACTCCTCGGGCCTTCTCTCTGAGCCTGGCCAGTGCTGGCTCTCAGAGGCCCTGCCCTGCCTGAGGCCCTCGCCCTTAACCCCGACAATGCACACACATTCCCCCCACCAGTCGCCACATGTCCCTCACCCTCTGCAGGGTTGTCACGGCCCCAATGGTGGCTTGTCATCTCTTTACCTCTGTGTTCCACTGTTTAGTCTCCCGCTAGAACACAGAGGAGGAGAGATCTGGGAGTCTTGCTCACAGCCATGTTCTTGCACCCAGCGTAGGGCAGACACTCTGGGGACTCAGCCTTTATAGAGTAAACGGATGAGTTGACAGTACTGTGTAAAGCTCTTTGCTCTTTCTCTCTTGGGGGGGGGGGGGGTATGTGTGACAATAGAATATACTGGGGGCAGTTAAAAACCAACTCAGTATATTACAAATCTAGAAAATGTGCTGCCAACAGTTTATCCACCAGAAGGGCTGATAAACTAGCTTTGGGGGGAAAACCTTCAGCAAGTCGGTACCATCAGCACTGCGGGGATAACAGTATTGTAGAAGTAAACACCCGTGTGACCTACACACACACGGATCGTGTGCGACGCCCTCCCCCTCTGCAGGTTCACCCCTGACGGGCAGCACGCAGTGGTGGCCCAGCTGAACCTCAGCCGGCTGCTGTTCCTGGCCGCGCCCCCCGTGGGCAGCATCGGCTCCTGCTCGGTGAGGCACTCCGTCCAGCTGGCAGAGCAGGTCTCACCTCACCTCTTAGACGTCAGCGGGCGGACAGGAGCCATCTACGTCGCAGAGATCGGAGCAAAACAAGTACAGAAATACATCCCTTTGAAAAGCTGTTTCCCGTCCTTCCGTTTCTGACGCTGGTTTGCCTGGAGATCTTTCAATTGAAGGTTCAAATTCTCAAATTCACTGTTTAAGTGCCTAAAAATAATGTTCAAGTGCAAGAATTAATTTCTTTATTTTTACCTGATCTGGTATCAGAAAATTTGTTTCTATGTCATTAATAGTTGCATGTTGCATTGCCATTTTTGTGACTTAATTTTACGTGTAAATGCACAAGGATATTTTAATGAAAGAAATGTAACTAAAAAACTGAGGTCAAAAGAAGCAGTAAATAACTAGGCAGTAACCTAGTTATTTGTCTTGGTAAACTATTCCTTTGCGGGGAGAAACTGGAATAAAAGTGGTTTGGGGGATATTTATTGAATTTCTGTGCAGAACCACAAACCTCCAGGTGGCTCCTGTTACACCTGAGGAGCTGCGGGAGAGGCGGGGCCAGGTGGGCTCTGGGGGTGCAGTGCTCACAGGATGCCAGCCCTGAAGGCTCAGAAACGAAGAAGCGGGGTTCATCCGGGTCCCTTTGAGCTGCTCACTGACGACACGTAGACCGCCATTCACACGGTGCGGTGGGACTCGGGGAGGAGGAGCCTGCCCCTGATGGACAGGAGCCCGTCGGAGCTCCACCTTGAAAAGCCAGAGAGGAGAGGGACAGTGCAGGCCAACTAGACAAGTGACCAAACGTGTGGACTTGCTGCGAGCCTGGGGCGCCTCTGAAAAGAGCTCTGCTTGACTCCGGCCCTTCCGCTGTAAGGTAGGAAGGCGGTTTTACAGAAGAGGCCTCTCCTCGGTGCCTTTGTTCCTTTAGCGAGAACTCAGTGCACTCCCAGCGTCTGTCTACCTCACACAGGCTCAGGACGGTTGCCACGGTGCACGCCAAACTCGGAGCTAGCGAAGTGCATCGTTCCCTGGGTGTTTCTGCGCGTTTGTCACCACTGGCGTCGGAACGTCGGTGCTCCAGATGAGAACGTTTTCTCAGTTTGTTAGCTCCTTCCAGCCGCGGTGGAACCCTTGCCGTGTTAGCACCTTGCGGATTGCCCTTCCCTCCCGCTCCGTCCAGCCTTCCTCTCCCTCCTTCTGGACTTGCTCTTCCCGATGCTGGGCTCCAGCTATCGCGTGGCCAGGAAGGTGAGTCTCCCAACGGGAAGCCCTGCCCTGGCTTCCAAGGCCACGGCGAGTGTGTCTGTGCCCCAGGTCGGGTTGCACGGTCTCCAAACGAGTAGCCCCTCTGCTGCCCATACCGGAACGCCCTCCTGCCCTCCCGCAGGAACCCCGGGGTGGGGGCGGGGGGCGCCTAAGTCCGCAGCAGCCCCAGAAACTCAAAAAGCATCTTACCATGAAAGGTGCTTCTAAACGTGCCCTTCACGGGAAGTCAGGTTTGCCTGGACTTCCCGTTTGTTTCAGAACGGATCCTTGTGAATGGTACGGGGTGTAGCCAGTGCAAGTAATTGATTTAGATGAAAGAAGGTAATTTGAGCTGTTTTTTGTTGCTTTTGTTTCTGAGCCAGGACAAGTGCATATGTCTCTGAAGGACGCAGTTTAGGTGAACCGATACTGTCATTTCAAAAATGTTTCATTCAACTTTATTGTGTTTTATACCATATTCTTATATAATGTTGAAAATATTACTTTTTATATTGCTAAAAACATTTTATCAGGATTCTAGTAATGCTTCTCAACGTTTTTCCTTTGGATTGTTTACGTGGATGAGATATGTATTTTCTATTAAACAGAATTTTTGAAGGAAAAGGCAGTATCACCTGGCTGTCCCGTTAGTTCGATTTTATTGTTAAAGAAGCACTCTGTAAGTCTTTATTTCATTGTAAAAATCCAACAAGCATGAAACCACAGGTTGACGCTGAGTTCTCTGCCGGTACCCGGCGGTTCTGATGGCCGCGGCTCCGTAGCGTCATTTAAACTCAGGGCGGTGGTGACTCCAGCTTCCTCCTTGTCTCAGGGTTGCTTTGGCTCCTCAGGGTTGTTTGCGGTTCCATACACGTCTGATGATTTTTTGTTCCGGTTAAGAAATGCCGTTGGGATTTGGATGAAGATTGCATTAAATTTGCATATTGCTTTGGTTAATGTGGCCGTTTTAGCCATGTTGATTCTTCCAACCCATGAACGTGGAATATTTTTGCATTTTATTGTGTCTTTTTCAATCTGTTGTAATAATGCTTCATAGTTGAGTATATAGGTCCTTCCCAACCTTTATTACGTTTATTCCTAGGTTACTGTTTTTTAAGAAATTTGTTCAGATGTGAAAATACATTGCCTCACTGATTTTGTTTTGGAAACTATTTTTTATAAGTTCTAATTTTAAAATGTCACTGTGCAATGAATGGGCTTACTTTTTTCCAAAAATGTTTTTAAATTTCTAAATTTTATTTGCCAGTAGTAGGAAGTTCTTGTGAATGAATATAACTCACATTAAAAATTTTATCTGGAAACCTCAAAAATCAGTGTAAAAGGATCCCGAGACCTAAACGTCTGAGAACACTGGTGTACATACCATACTAGCCTTCCGTGTACGAAAAGGAAAAATTCTTTGTACTAGCTTATATACGCATACAGTCAGAAAGAATAAATAAACCAGCACCAGTGGTTAGGCAAAGAGGGTAGGAATCTATCCTTTTTATCTTTACTTTTGAGCTACGCCGAACTATTCAGAAAATTAAGTGTAAAAAAACTGCTGCGGTCCGCGGGGGCAGCGTGAGCGCAGATGGGAGTGAATTGGGAAGGAGCGGGGCGCATGCGCGGGGTCCGCCCTGCACCACGTCCGGAAGTGACCACTCGGGTCCAGCACGTGCAGCAGAGGGGCGTCCTCTACAGAAACGCAGCCGGGACGAGGGGCCGCTCCCCGACACACACCGACACACACCGTCAGTTTTCCAACGGTCGCCCTAGAGTGTGACTACGTGTGCCGCCCATGCGTCCCAGTGGTCATTACATTCTGGTGCGCACAGAGCACTGGGAAAAAGTGTTTCAACTCAGCGCGCCTGCTCCCTGGTGCTCCTACGGAAAGGGCGCAGCGCCTGCGCCGCAGCTTCACCCCGGGCAGCCACCAGCACCCGCCTGCGGGTTGCTGCGAGGGCTCGCCGCGTTATCGTTTTCTGATGTGACGGCACACCCCCTTGGCGCCTGAGGAATGCTCTGAAAACGGTGTTCTGTCCGCAGTGCAGCGGGAAAAGCTGACAGTGTGTTACTACACATTGATTTCTAAAAAATACGGGTGGTTGCCTGAAGTGCGTAAGGGGGAAGGAGGAGAAATGGTGAAGAATTACGTTTGCTTTTAGTGTTTCAATAAATTGCATTTAAAAAACTAACACACGCCTTAAGGTTAACACCACTTAATGTACTGTCATTTTCACCTATAAATACACAATTTGCATATGCAGGGAAAATAGGTTCTGCAGGCCCAACAGAACCCTAGAGTTAGGGAAGCAATCAAACAAATGGGGCCAGGGGAACGGCACCCAGCCTGTCTCCATACCCTGTGTGTGTTTCCTGTCAGGATCGAGTCACTAGTGACAACGAATTCTGAGGCTGCCCACGGGCTTGTCCCAGTGCAGTCAGGGGTGGGGGCGCACACATGTGCCCAAGCTTCAGCCTGCAGCCCCATCCCTCCAGTCAGAGGGCAGCAGGGAACAGGGAGACATCAGGCATTCAGGGACAGAAGGCTCTGGTTCTAGGAAGTCCAAGGTCAAAATGAATACCCCAAGGCAACATTCAAAACTGTTTAATTTCCATAAGTAAGGGATACAGCTTTAAAAACAATTACCATCAGGAAAACCCATTCTTATTGACAGGGTATGAAATCACAAAAGTAACAGCTTGGACTGTCAGGACTAGTGGTGGTGCACATCACATTTGGCAATTCTGCACCGTGTCCAACATCCAGAGATGATGGTCAAGTTCACCTCCCCTCCACTGGAAACGGACTCTGCAGATTCCAGTGTCAAGGAGTGCACGTGCGCTGGCCAGGGAGGCAGGCCTGTGGTGCCCTCGGGGTGCACGGGATGCTCTGTTTCCGTCAGCCTCGGTGGTGGAGGCAGCTGCCCACACAGGAGGGCGGGCACAGCAGAGTCTGCGTGGCCAGGAGTGTGCATTACGGAAACGAGGGCCACAGGGAGGGGCGGTGCAGGGGCCTTCAACGGCCTGAGCTGTATTGTGAGGGGACATTTTCAAAGCGCGCAGGACAGAAGACTGGAATAATGAGGAGCTTTAACAATTCATGTAGTTAAAGAATTTACCTGGGTTTTGCAGAGTTCACCCATAGCTGTCGGGGGTCAACACCAGGCTGGCGTCCTGGCTGGCATGGGCAGGACCTGGCACAGGTCACTTGCGTCCTCAGGCTGCGTTCTCCACTCTCCCCAGACCCTCCAGACAGCCCGGATCCCATGCACCCCACCCAGGCTGCGCACCCCGTACTCGAGGACAGGACACCTGTTCAGGAACACCCCGCACAGGGGGCTCCTGCCACATCCTCCTCACCACCCTGTCACTGTCACTAGTCCCTTCTCAACAGGTGGAGAAAGAAACTGAGCAGGCGGAGGCGGCAGTGAAAACACAGCACTCTCAACAAAGCAAATCTACCTTCACCTACGTGTTCGCAACTGTTCTGCCTTCTTCAAGTTTTAAAGGATAAAGCCCTGAAACTCTGAGGCTCAAGTCAACTGCAAATGTGTTGTTTTCCAAAGATCACTTCCAAAAACACACGAGACACCAAACCCAAGAAGATTCATTTTAAAAGCTGGGGCTGCCCATCCCGGCCACCACCCTGAGCATTTGGCCGCAGGCTGTCACACACGGCCTCGGGGACGTCCCCTGGTGGCTCACCAGCCCACAACTCTGGGAGGAACGTGGCCAGTTCGGCCCCTGAGTTTTGAAAGTTCGACCTTAAACCAAAAACGGCTGCAGTTAGTTTTCCTGCCACGTTCTCCCCTGCTCCTGCCTCACGGCGCTGCCAGTGCGGCCCTGGACAGTGATCCCCCACGCACCGCGGCACCCTCCAATGCCGTCCCCAACGGCTACGTTCCAGTGACGTCCCCTGGGAGTTACAGGAGGAGCCACCGGAACAAGCTGGCGCCCCAAAGAGTCCGAGTGTCAGCTGAAACAGCCTTCCCTGTGGTTCTTATGTAGATGAGTTAGAGCTATGACATCACTACTTTCAAAAGAACGATGGAAGCGATCACTGAGGACATTCACCGCACACTGAACCGCCTGGCAGTGACAGGACTGCGAAGGGGCGTCAGCGGCCTGCACGTCCGGCCCCAGGCCCTAGAAGACCCAGAACAGGGACCCGAGGGCCATGCCCGCGGCAGCCCCAGCCAGCATGCCCAGAGCCAGGTCGCCGTCGCCGCCTGGGTGCCTCTCCCGGACGATGACGTGCTGGGCGGGCTGCTGCCCGTAGAGCCCTGGAAGAGAGGAAATGGGCCTCTGAGCAGTGCCACCCCCACACGCAGGGAAGCCACGCCCCCCACCCAAGGAAAAGACAGCTCATTCAGCCAGGCCCTTCCTGAGAGTGGTCAAGGTCCCTGCTCGCTGCACAAGCATCCCTCCCATGGCCTCGGCCTTCTCTGGGCGGATGGGGTGTGGGGCGCTGCAGTGGGTGCTCCCTGCTCTCCACCACAGGCCAGGGCCGGACTCGGCCTCCTGAGAGCCCCTCGTCATCTCACTGCGGGAAACCCAGGTGCTCGGCTCCCCGAGGGCCAAAGTCCCAGACACAACCAGAGAGCAGCATCTCAATGAAGCTGCTACTCTGGCCTCTGGGGTCCACTTTGGTCCCCAAAGCACGCTTCCCAGGACGCTGGGGGCGGGAGAGCGCAGGGAGTGAGTGGAGCCCACACACAATGAGAGTCCAGGGCAGAGTCCCCCACTTACAGGGAAAGCATGTTACAGGGGAACTCCGACAGAGCGAACTTTAAAAAACTTAGCACTGAATTTGTGCGATTCAAGTCTCTAATGGGAAATGCATCGCTTGTTCTCTTCCGTTTGTGACACCCGTACTAACGGCTGATTCGCTTTCAAACTGCCGACACGCAGATAGTGTTCATTTCCTCCTCCACCTGCCACGCCTTTAACCTCTCAGCTCCAGACCAGAAACCAGCCCCAAGGCCCCGTGCCCGCACGGGTGAGGAACCAGAGCAAAGCCCACGGCAGCTGCGGTGGAGGCTGACCTCCGTGCTACACCCCCACCACGACGGGGCCCCTGCCAGGGCCAGCGGGGGGTGTCTGCGGATGGCACTTACTTCAATCACCTAACTCAACTGAGCTTCACGTAAATGGTCAGAAGGTGGACGTGAGAGGCTGGACCAAGGCAGGTAACTTGCAAATCACCGTGGAACCAAGGAACTGAGCCCACGATGAAAGGCGGGGAAGGGAGCCCACAATGCAGAACCCGCAGCTCTGCTCTCAGACTCGCCCGCGCAACTGCAACGGGGATGTCTCTGCAGCCCAGGGCCCCCTCCCCCCCGCAAGGACCTCGGGCCCACGTCCAAGGTCTAAGGACGGCCAGTCCACTGCCCATGGAGGAGGGTGGACTGAACCAAGACGCTGGCAGGCACAGACGGCGCTCTGTGGACTTCCTAGCTGGCCGACTGGCCACGGGTCCCCACAGACGCTGAAGGGCTGCATGTGTCAGCCCAACATGCCCGCTGGGGACCGCCGGCCCAGGACATGCCCACAACTCAATGTTGCCCACCGGGGACATCGCCCACATCTCCGGGGTGGTTCCAGGGAGGGGAGAAGTAGAGAGAAGCCTGCCAAAAGCCCAGGGTAAAGCCAGCCCTTTCCAGCCTCTACTTCCCTGGCAAAAAGGAACACCGCCTCAGCAGTGACCATTTTTGCAGGACACTACCAGAAGGCAATAAAGTAGGAGAGAGGACACCTCCCATACAAGGGGCCTCTGGGCTGAATTGCTTCTTCATGGATGCAAATTCCCATAACAACCCCTTCTCTCCTTGAGAAGGTGCAGTGGGGACGTCTGACAGTCACGCCTATCACTCAGCTTTGCAAAGTGTGTGACTCTATGTGCACTTGAAGGAAAAACCGTGGGCAGAGGGCCTCGCAGTCCAGCACCAGGAACAGCTACGGCCCTCACACCGACCCCTCCGCCAGGGCGGGAAAGGGCGGAGGGCAGCCGACTCACCTGCATAGTGGTACTGGCAGGGGACCCCGTAGGCCTGCCCATGGGCAGCGTAGACGATCTGCGTGCCCGGCGGGTACGCAGCGCCATATGGGTAGTAGCCATATGCCTGCGGAAAGAAACAGGCCATCAGGACACAGTCTTGGCGTCCACCCTCCATTCAGAGAAAGGCTCCCAGCGCCATGGGCGGGGAGGGACCGAACCTCGACCAGGCCGCGCCCGCATGTGCCGGGCCAAGGCTGACGTCAGACTCCAAGGCAGGAACCTAAAAAACGTTCCCTCCAAGAGCAGGGACAAGGACGCCCACTCTCCTCACTTAGCTAGCGTGTAACAAGGGAATGGGGGACAGCGCGTGAGAGCTCCATGTTATCTATCTTTGCGCCTTCTCCTGAATCTCTAATCATCTCAAAATTAAACTTTAAAAAAAAAAAAAAAAGCGGAGCAGCAGCGCCTCCCAGTCCAGAGACTCCTCCACGGAGCACAGGACACCCCCAGGTGTTTGGTATTTGCCATGTGATTCTTCTGAGTTTTGCTTTCTTTTTTATTTTCAAAGCATTTTTTTCTGATTAGACAAAGAATTTAAGTCAGTCATTGAGTGTAAACTGTAAACCATGAAACTGCGTGACCAGAGCACCCACCAAGGTCACAACCTGTTTTAGGTCCATCCGAAGGACAAGCGGTGCACATGAAAATGACACAGCAGCCGCTTCACTTTACGACAGCAAAAGGTAGTAAGTTTTGTTTAAAGAACAAGGGGGTTTAGAATATAGTTCTAATTTCTCTGATACCGGCTCCAGTTTTTGTTTGTTTTTGTTTTTTGGTTAAGACAGTAAGTGGCACAGAGACCCCCATCCCCCTGCGGCCCCGGCCCCGTGCCACGGAGAAGCGCTCCCTCCCTACCTCGGGGTCCGGAGCGGGGTAGGCCGTGTACGGAGGCGGGGCGGCCACCGCAGGCCCTTCGTAGGTGACTTCCGAGCCGACATAAGCCTTAGGGGAGAGAGAGGAAGACAGCAGGTTACCACAGAGCAACTACAGAGGCTTTCAGGATGTTACACATGTGTCCTTTCTATTTAACCAATATTTTTTTTAAAGCCAAAACACTTCCTTTGGAGAACAATACAACAGCTCTCAGAAAGGCAGTCAATGGCAGGGGGAGGATCCCGCCCCTCGCCCCCCATGCACCCTCCAGTGTCCTTCAGTTCAGGGGGAACGGGTCCCCCTGCCGCCCGTCGGGCAGGCGAGATCGCTCATACCCACAGCGCCAGGAGCCCCCACGGCCACCCAGGCTTTTGAAAGACGGCGCCCACCCCACAGCCCCTCTGTTCACCAGTAAACCCCACAGCCCAAAGTGTGGCCGCAAAGACATGCTCTGCACTCAGCGTCTGCTCCTTCTCTAAATTACCCCCCAGGGGAAAAGAAAAAGACGTGCATTCTTTACAAGAAAAATCCCCATAGAGAGTCGTCTGGGCCCTTTGCGTGTGGGTCATCAGCACTGACTTCCCCGAGGGCGGGTGTTCGAGGAAGGAGAGAGACCACGAGCCGGCCCGAGCAGGGCGCAGGAGCCTGCAGTGTGTCTCCCCACTTTCCTCCCCCCGCACACTCCTCTGTAGGCTCCGTCTACCTTTTCCTCCCCCCAGAGAGAAAGGGGGCCCCTCTGAAGGAGCACGCAGAGGGCTGAGGAAGCTGTGTGCACTGCCCTCGTCACCAGTGGGGCTGCCTGTGGCAGGGTCCCCCACGGCCAGAGGCAGGGCTGGAGATGAGACCGAGGGGGACACGGTCAAAGGACCGCCGTCCTTTCCAAGCCTCCTCTGTGAAGCACAGCAGAGGTCAAAGGGTGGCGGATCTCAGTGAGACACACGTGCTTCTGGAGAACCTCCCACCCACAGGCCTGGCTGACCCAGCTCCCTCTCTCCTGCGTGTCACAGCGAGTCCACGGGCCATGGCACTGCCGGCTGCCCCAGGCCGGTACTCACCGTGTTTGTCCTGCAGTCCTGGAGTGTAAACTTCCAGGCCCTGGAGGGAAGAGAGGGAAAGTCATCTGAGGTGAAATCCAGCCCAGGGCGCGGTGACCCCCAACCCATGCTGGTGCCAGGGTTTCTGACAGAGCCGGTTGCAGGGCCAGCTGTGCAGCTCCGGCCACCAGGGCCACTCAGCCCACTCAGTGGAGACGTGCACGGAGAATGCATAACACGAAAACCACGCCTGCAACACGTATTACGTACACGGTTTAAAGCGTACTCCAGACCACCGCTTCTCCTTGACCTTTTAGTACCTGTAGGACGGGCCAGCTTAGTGACTGGCTGCCACACACAGACCTGCCCACCTGCCCAATGGCTGCAATGTTCCACAAGTGAGCCAGGCAATTCCTCGCAATTACACGTAAGGCTGGTGCTTTTTTCCCCAGCTTCAGAAACTGACATATGTGTCCATTTAAGGCATACCACATGACACACACGTTGTAAAATGAATACCACAGTAAGTGAACGCCCCTGTGCCCCACCCACCCCCCGCCATGATCATCCTGCATTTTCTCCAGTGACGACATGGAAGGTCTCCCCTCTCAACCCCACGTGCATCTGACAGGGCTATTCTTCCATGCAGGAAGCCCAGAATCGGCTGCCTGACCCCTCCCTCCCTAAGGCCCTGCCCCCGGCCGCCACCTTCTACTCTCTTCTCCGAGGCAGCCCGTTCAGACCCCACTACAAGGGAGGCATACAGTGCTCGTCTTTCTCTGACTGGCTTAGTTCACTGGACATGACGCCCTCAGGGCCCGTCCACGCTGTTGGGAAAAGCAGGGTTTTCTCTCTCGTCGTTGGAAGGCAGCGACACCCGACTGCGTGCGCATGCGCCCACCTTTCGTCATCCACCCACGGACACCGGGTGTCTCCGCGCCCTGGCCACTGCCAATCGTGCCGCACCAAACGCGGTAGGCAGGCGCGGGTGTGCGGGGGGTGGGGGGGGGGCGCACATGGGTCAAGAACCCCTTCAACCACGCCCACCACCCGGCCGGAGGGGCGAGGAAAGCACCGGGGCCTGCGCAGGCAGGAGGCCGCGCACCGTCCTGGGCCTGAGGGAGGCCCCACTCCCACTCCTTCCCTTCCTGACAACTGGACATTCAAACAGAAGCCGCCTTTTAAAAGGAAGCACTTCGGAAACGAGACTTACAGACAGTCGTCCGGGCTTTCAGCACACAGGCTGACCGTCTTCCCATCCCGGCAGACGATCTGCAGCACGCAGTCCCTGGGCTTCCCGTCTGGGGGCTGGACGTCTACGAGAAGTGGGCAGGATAAAGGAACATACACGTTTCTACAGGATTTCTTCTTACCGAAGAGCTCGGATAAGCAAAGGACCAGCAGTTCAGAACACCTCAACTGTGGAGCACCCTGGGTCCACTCGACGGGACCAAACAGGCAATCGCAGCACCGCGCCAACAGGACCCCCTGCAGGAAGAGCGAGTGGATCTCGGGTGGGGGCAACCCCCACGCCGAGACGTGCAGCGTGGCCCAGACAACGAAGAGTGTCTGCATGAGACACCAGAATGCAGGCTGATTTTATTCACAGGAAGCATCAAACCAGGCCACCACTTTAAAAGTGAACTCGGAGTTTCCGAGCATCTGTGTGTGCGCTACCCAAGCCATGCAAAGACCCCGCCGGCGGGTGGGGTGTCACACACGCCCGCATTTCCCGCAGCAAACTCCACTCCAAACAGCGGCAGCTTATGGAACAGACGGGGCTGTGTGCCTGTGCCGCCCATGAGACACAGAGAACTGGACGCTGGGCACACATGGACCCCTTCCGAGTGAGGGGAGGGGAGCTCCAGGAATCTAGGACGTCCCCGCCCTTAAGAGACAGCTAGAGTCCTGAAGACGCCGACAGCTCTGAGCCATAAACCTGCACTGCCTAGGGCAGCCCCCCTCTCTTGGGGTCCGAACGCTCTGGTTCCTGAAATGCCCACCACTTTCTCCAGGAGAGAGGGAGTGTGGACTTGTGGGTCTGACTCAGAGGAGAAGTGAATCTGCTCCACCCCCCTGGCCCCCACTGGGGGCACCTCTCCCCTAGGGACACCCTCTGGGACCTGTGAGTGAGAGCAGGTGGGTGAGGCAGGACCCAAGGCCCATCGGAGGGCGCTCACCCCGGCACTGGACCCCCACGCGGAGGTTGATGCAGTCCACCGGCATGTGCACCTTGTCCTCCACGCTCTGCCGGGTCTGGTCGCTGTAATAGACCAGGTGGCCATCGGACCAGAGGTCGAACCAGTTCTTCTTCCAGCGCTTCAGTATTGTACCTGAAAGACACCACGGACAGCTGGCTGGGAGCTTGCCCCAGGGACGGGAGCAGCTGCCCCGAGAAGCCCATTCGAGTGGCAGAGAATGTGGACCCCAGGGGCAGGACACCCACACGGCACGGGGACACTGGGAGCACCACCCACTCCACATCCCCAGACTGTTTTTAAACTAAACTTCTCAGGGTGACACAGGTTAATAAAATCACACAGGTCTCAAGTGTGCAACTGCAGGACACGTCTGTGCACAGGGGTGGGCAAAAGTAGGTTTACACTTGTGAGTGCACAAAGCAGGGTTTACTCTGGTGTTATTATTATTATTGCCTTATTTGCATACAAACAACAGCACCCTTCTCTTGCCCGCCCCCCAAAGTCAGATCTTCTTCCGTCGCCACACATTTGACCCCCTGACTCTCTACATTCCCACCCCCTTCCCTCTGGTCACCACCATGCCGCCATCTGTGTCCGGGAGTTTTTGTTTTCCTTGTCTGCTCATCTGTCGCTCCCAGTTTTACATCCCACACATGTGCAATCATGCGGTCCTTAACTTTTTCTGTCCGGCTTGTTTCACTCAGCACCCTGTCCTCACGGTGCATTTTCGTCATTGCAAACGGCAGCAGCTCATCCTCTCGGTGGCCGGGTGGTGCTCCACTGCAGAGCACCACACCGTCATCCAGCCCTGATCGAAGCCGGCCCCCCGTCTCGGCCACCGTGGGTTATGCTGCAGTGAACACAGGGGTGCATGTATCTTTGCAAATGCGTGTCTTCAATTTTGGGTGTCTGCCCCCCAAGAGGGGTGGCTAGGTCATACGGTAACTCTATTCTTACTTTTTTGAGGAGCTTCCACCCTGTTTCCTATAGTGGCTGCACCACTCCCACCAGCAGTGACCGAGAGCTGTGCGCCCCCCACACCTTCTCCAACACGTGCCGCTACCTGTCGTGTGGACAACGGCCACTCTACCAGGTATGAGGTGGTATCTCACTGTGGCTTCGACTTGCATGTCACTGATAGCCAGTGAAGCTGACCATCTTTTCATGTACCTGTTGGCCACTCAAGAGAGGTGTCCGTTCAGGTCCTCTGCCCACTTTTTAACTAGACTTTGTTTGGTGTTGAGTTGTGTGAGTTCTTTATGTATTTTGAATAACAACCCATCACTGGAGCTGTTGTTTGCAAAGATCTTCTCCCATTTCGTTGGTTGCCTTTTTGTTTTGCTGGAGGTTTCTTTTGCTGTGTAGAGAAGCTTTTTAGTTTGACGTAGTCCCACTCATTTATTTTTGCCTTTACTTCCCTTGCCTTTGGAATCAAATTAATGAAATCCTAAGACCAAGGCCCATAAGTTTAGCGCCTGTGTTTTCTCCTGTGCACCCCGGCCTTACGTCCGTCTTTGATCCGTGCTGAGCTGAGTTTTGTACGTGGGGACACACAGCAGTCTAGTTTCATTCCTTCCCATGTGGCTTCCGACTTTCCTGCTGGCTTTTCTCCATTGTCTGCTTTGGGCTCCCTCGTCAGAAATTGTTTGCCCATCTACATGTGGGTTTATTTCTGGGCTCAGTTCTGTTCCAATCGTCTGTGGGTCTGTTTTTCTGCCGAGACCACACTGTTTTGATTAGTTCTGTTCGGGAGCATAATTTGAAGTCAGGGAGTGTGATACCTACATCTCCGTTCTTTTTTTTCAGGGTTGCTTCAGTATTCAGGGTCTTTTGTGGTTCCATACAAATCTGATGTTTCCTTTTTGTTCTATTTCTTTAAAAAACACCACTGGGAGTGTGATGGGGATTGCGTTAAATCTGTGTATTATTTTAATGAGGACATTTTCACTGTATTGATTTATCTAATCCTATCTAATCCATGAACACAGAATATCTATCCATTCCTTTGTGTCTTTCTCAAAATCTTTTTAAATAATGTTTTGTGGTTTTCAGTAGATTGGTCCTTCACATCCTTAAGTTTATTCCTAGGTGTTTTATTCTTTTTGTTGCAATTGCAAAAGGATTTTTTTTTTCATTTCTTTTTCTGAAATTTCACTGTTAATGTGTAAAGACACAGGGGAGCTTTGTGCACTAATTTTGTACTGTTTCTAACAGTTTTGGGTGGAGTCAGCCACACCTGTGAGCCGCCAGCCTTCCCCGTTTCATGAACCCCATCAGGCCCCCTTTAACCAAGAGGGGGCATCCACAGCACTTGCCCAAACCGACACATGAGGGACCCCAGCACCCATCTGACTGGCAGCACTGAGCTGAGCAGAAACCACCAATCAGAGCCACAGTAGGATGGCAGGTGGAGTCCTGTTGGTGGACTTCTGACCACGAGTGCCCCCCCCCATCGAAGCCCCGACTGCACATTCCCAAATAAGGCTGTGCTCCAGGTCCAGGTCCAGTGTCTTGTGGGTGTGGCTGGCGCAGCAGGAGAGGGGTCCTGGTGGAAGTGCTGACACGAGTCACCACGTGGTCACCACGTGTGCGCCTCTGCTGCGCTGGGACTTGGTGATCGCAACCCCCCTCACTCGCTCTATTTTGTCACAGGGACTCCTGCCTCCAGCGGCCCTTGGGAACAAAGCCTGGCGCCGCTGCCTGGCTGCTCTCCACACAGCCACCAACGGGGGCTCCAGGAGTGCAGAGAGCCCTGGAAACTCCCAAGAGGAAACCCAGGGCGACACTGTGAACACGGCTTTTCCCTTTGTTTTGTTTTTACACAGATCCGCTTCAGCAACGAAACACAGACAGGGCCCAGGCAGCGTCGGCCCAGCCCAGGGGCCCAGTGTGGTACTCACTCTGCCGCAGCAGCCACCCGCTCTTCACGAACGCCATCGTCCACCTTTGGGAAAGAGACAGGCAGGGTCGGGACTGCCCCGGAGAGGGCCACCTTTTCGCTCACCACACTCTGACACCAAATGGGCGGGAGTTTCCGCACCAGAACCCCTTCCTCAGCTCCAGGACACGACTGGACGTCTCCTGATTCAACCTGACACTGGCCCTCACCCACTGGAGTCGGCCTCGGAGCCCTGGACATGCACCCCCCCGCCCCCGCCAGCCTCAATGTCCCCCAAACCCAGACGTGCCCGGACCCCATCCTTGGGGCTGCTCAGCAGGTTCCAGGAGGCAGCTGCTGGTGACTCACCTCCGTGTCCAGCCTCTGCCCCTCCCTGGAAGTCCCAGGAGGGACTGAAAGGTCCAACCTCTCAGCACAGTGCGGGCCCTCCGGTTACCAGCCCACCCTGTGGTTCTGGGGCCCTGAGCCCGAGTTAGTGCCGACTCGGCTGTAGCTGAAGGAGGTGAGTGTGAGCAGCAAGGCGTGCCCACCCCCGACCTCTCAGGAGCGCCCAGCGTTTCAGAAGTCCACACATCTCTCATTACAGAGTCACAAAGTCACAGATGGCTGGTCTGAGTCTCCGTCCTTATCCCCTTCAGGGTCAGTGGAGGGAAGGACCAAAGCCACTCAACCCCACTGGCCACCCGGCACTCACCAAATAGTCTAATCTCAGCGGGGCCAGTACAGCCCCCACCCCCACTCACTGGAGGCTCTGCCTCCCACCCACCCCCACCTCCACCCCCACCCACCCTTAAGAGTCTAACCCCACTCAGCAGGCCACACACACTAAGAGTTCGCTCAGTCCGGGGTCATGACTGCTCCTGGCATACCCGGTGTCCTGGGCTCTGGCGTCCAGTGGCCTCTGCGTCCTCCCTGCGGTGCCCAGGTGACTTCACACGCCTGGTCAGGTGTGCACAGCTGTGTTCAGGGGCCAGGTCAGGGCAGAACACCAGAAACCAGGAAGAAAAAGTCCAATAAATTTAAGTCCATAAAAATGAAAGCATGAAGGACAAACACCGAAGTCAAGAAGACTCAGAGAAGGTTCCGAGAGAACGCCTACAGCCACACAGTGGCCCCAGCTGCCTCCCCGCGCTGACAGAGCTCCCGTGGGGCAGACGCGGCGCACACTCGGCCGCTCACAGGAAAACACACGGATCGGGCAATAAACTACCAAGGCGCCCAATTCCCTCACCTGAACAGACCAAATTCAAATACCAGTCACCGGGATTCCCCATCACGTCAGCACAGGTGAACACGTGGACGCCGATGGCAGGAATGCAGCCCTGCACGTGAGCTGCTGGGAGGGGTTTGAACACCTCTCCTGGAGCGCTCAGCATGCACCCCCGGGAATGCCACCACCCTAGGAACGGACCTCACTCACGCACGTGCGGGGACTCACCAACACACGCACCTGCACGCAACAGCGCTTCCACTTATGCTGCAGGGACCGGCCGGGCCAGGGGAATGCTGAAGGGGCGCCTGCCCCCACCCTCACCCCACCCCACAGGTCCTGGTGCAGATGTGACCAGCCCTGAGGGGATAGCTGACACCACACAACTGCGCTCTGGAAGGAACTGGAGAAACTGGTGCCCCCGCCACGATCGCCAAGGACAGGGACAAGGTGACGCTGTGTATGCCTCAGAAGACAGGGGGTGCTTCAGTCCTATCATACCTGTCTGTACTGTTTAAAAATGTTTAACGATCTGCACGTGTTATATATGCCTTTATGTTTTGAAATCCACAGATATTGACTGGAGGCTGATATCACAGGCCACCTTGGTCTCCACGTCAGCGTTTTCAGGTGCTCTCCTTCGGAAACTAGGTTGGCAAAATGGAACACCAGCCTAAGCGGGCCCCTCAAGAGAACAAACGAGCACAGAGACAGGCATTAATTTTTTCCCTGTCTCCGTGCGGCGGATTTCTCGCCTGTCCCCAAACCTCTAGAGAAAGAGCCCCACAAAGCTTTCAGCCATCGTAAACTCCAGCATCCTCCAAGTCTAGGGAGGTTCTTAACCTCTTGCAATTTCTGCCAATTCATGCTGCCTAATCTCGCCAAGACAGGAAGTGAGTTTTGCATCCTTCCGCACCTTTCTGCTTTTAGGCTCTCAAACAACAGTCCAGCCGGGCCTGAGCCCATAGTCAGTCTCTCCCTTCCCCCGGGGGGGACGCGGATGCTGTTCCCGGTGGCTGGCAGCCAGTCTGTGAGGAGGAGGGAGCCAGCCTGCGGGCAGGGAACTGCAAGGGAGCTAAGCGAACTCTGCTGAGCCACTGACTCAACCCACCTACTCAGCAAAATGATAGGTTTTTTCATCATTGAAACTGGGTTGAACTGGTTTCCTATAAACTTGCAGCCTTAAACATCCTAAAATAATCAACAAATATCCTCTGAGCACCTACTATGTGCCCCGCCTTGGAGTGGGACCAAGGATAGAGAAGTGACTGAGCCAAAGTCCCTGCTTTTATGTAGCTTCCACTCCAGTAGAAGAAACAGGTTAAACTCAAAAATTAAAAAGCTGGGCCGTGGATAGTCACCAAGAGGATCACAACTCTACGGTGACGAGTCACCCAGCACAGAAAACTGGAAGGTGTGTCCATTCAACGCCACATCCTGGGTGTTCACGACTACCCTCCTACCTTTATAACCTGAACTCTCAGCCTGTGATTCGCGTGAAGAAGAGAAGAGCTGGGGACAGGCCTCCACGCCACTGGTAGGTGCTGGGGGCTCTGAGGGAACAGCTCGTCCGGGAGGGTCCCTGAGAGTCGGGGTCCCCGAGTCTCCAGTGCTCATGAGACCACACGCACCCGTGAGGCCAGAGGTAGAGGCAGGGCCCGGGTCAAATCCAAGGAGCTCGACTCCGGTCATGTGATGACATGCTGGCTGGAGCGCAGGGACAGAGAACAGGCTCAAACTAGTCTCAGTTGCTTTGGTTGCCACAGGGCTACAGTCAGAGATTAAGAAAGTACGTTAGCCACGTCCTGGAGGCCTGGCCACAAAGCAAGATCCAGGAGAAAATGTTTAAAAGTGCACTTTCTTGAGATAGTAGAAAAATGCAGCTAGTTTTGCTTACAGGAATGAGAGCTTAAGCAATAACGTCAGTCACAAGACGTTTCATTTCTCCTTTTGCTTTAAAGATAAGATCGCTGACTCATACCCTTGAGATCTCCCGCAGAGTCTTGGTTCCCCAACCCAGCTGATTGTTGTGACCACAGTAGGGGCGATCCACACAAGATGAGGTCAGGAACTAAGTTAATCGGACCCAAGACACTGCTGAAGCTTGCTCGAGAACTCAGTCAGCTTCGCCCCCGATCCCTAACCACAATCTTTGCATCCAAAGACCCTTGATTAAAAGCCATCGGGAAGGGCTGCCATCAAGATGGCAGAGCAGATGGACACTGCACTCCCCTCCTCATGTGACCGCATCAAAACTACAACTACGGAGAGAATAGTCACTTGGGAAAAACCATCTGAAGTCTGGCTGAAGAGAAGTCCTACACCTAAAAACACACAGAAGAAGCTCCTTCCAGACTGGCAGGAGGGGCGGAGACACAGCATGAGTTGGCCCCACAGCCACATGGGGCAATTCAGAAAGAGGTCAAGTTCAGCTGGTGCCAGACACACAGGGAGGAACGGAGTGGAGCTTCAGGGCAAGGGCCCTCTCCCGGCACGGCAGCGGACGCCACCTTTCCCGTGTTAAGCCCTCCCTGGACATGGCCAAATCTTACTCCGATTTCCCAAAAGAAACTTTCAGGCCAGAAAGAAACACAAAATAGTCACAGTGATAAAAAGCAAGGACTTGGAGCCAAGACTGCTCTACCCGGAACAGTTATCATTTAGAATCAAAGGAAAGACAAGAGTTGCCCAAACAAGAAAAAGCTAAAGCCGTTCATCACCACCAAATGAGCATTATGAAAAATGTTAAAGGGACTTCTTTACAAAGAAAAAAAAAATAAAAGGAACAGAAATATGAATAAAATGGCAATAATACATATCTATCAATAATCATTTACATGTAAATGGCTTAAATGCTCCAATCAAAAGCTACAGAGTAGCTGAATGGATAAGAAAACGAGATCCTTACACACGCCACCTGCAGAAGACCCGCTTCAGGCCCAAAGGCACACGCAGACTAAAAGTAAAGGGATGGAAAAGACAGTTCAAGCAGACAGAAAAAAAAAGCTAGGGTAGCAATACTAATATCAAACAAAATAGGCTTTAAAACAAAGGCTGTAAGAGACATTTATTTCATAATAATCAGGGGATCATTCCAACAAGAGGATATACCCTTTAAACATTTATATAGCCAAATAATATAAGGAAATAATAAAGATCGAAGCTAAAATACGCAAGGTAGAATCTAAAAAATATACAAAAGATCAATGAAGCCAAGAGGTGGTTCTTTGAAAAGATGAACAAGGTTGATAAACCATTAACCAAACTCATCAGAAAAAGAAGAGAGGACCCAAATTAGAAAATCGGAAATGGGAGAGAAGTTACGACTGACACCACAGAAATAAATATGAGGGATAGTAAGAAAACACTGAAATTACATGCCAGTAAACTGGACAATCTAAAAGAAAGGGATAAATTCCTAGAAACACACCACCTTCCAAAACTGAATCAAGAGGAAACAAAATCTGAACAGACTATTACGACTAGCGAAATCAAAGCCGTAATCAAAAACTCCCCGCAGCTTCACTCCTCAGAAGGGAAATGCAAAGTAAAACCACAACCAGGTATCACCTCCTGCCTGCCAGACCTGCTATCAGGAAATCAAGGAACCAGTGCTGGCCAGGACTCTGAGGAGGAGGCACCCTCGCGCACTGCGGTTGAGAATGCGACTGTCGCAGCCAGTTTGCCACTGTGGAAAGTAGTATGCGGGGTCCCCACAAAATTAAAAATGGAACTGCCTTATGACCCAACGATTCCACTTCTGGGAATATATCCAAAGAAACCTAAGACACTAATTTAAAAGATAAATGCACCCCTATGTTCACTGCAACGTTTACAATAGCTAAGACATGGAAGCAAACCAAGTGCCCATCAACAGACAAGTTGATAAAGAGGAGGTGGTATGTATTGGGCTGGAAAGTTCCCCCATGAGATCCAAGTGCCTCTCCCTTGGGCAGTGGATAAGCAGAGATTCTCAAGGGCCAGGTGTCAAAAGCGTTTGGAATTAACCACTTTCCCCTAAAATTTAAAAAATTGAATGTATGGGGCGGTGGGGACTTGGTTAATAAAACTATACACAATTCTGTAACAACATCATCTGCATATCGTATGATCGTCCCAACTTAACCCTTTCCTCCACCCACCCTGAAAAACTGGCACTTTTGTTATTCGCTCACTTATGAAGCCTTGTCTATGTAAGTTACTCTACATTTGAGATTTTAAGAAAAACAAAAAACTTAAAAACCCCGGTGCCGACGCGAAAAAAAAAATCCCTGACCTCCCCCGGAGTTCCCAACCTAGTTGGTGAGAGACTCAAATGTGGGAAAAAAAAGGATATTCTCTAAATAATGTGCAATCACGCACGTAAAGCTACGGAAACTGCAAAACCGAGAGCCGGGCAGACGGAGCGCCCAACGGCTCCGCCAACCGGCGGGAGGAGAGCGTGGTGTTGCCCGGGTTCATCCCGAGGCCCAGACCCGGGGAAGCGGCGGGGGCCGGCAGCCCCTGCGAAACGGGAGCGCCGGGACCTGCACCTCGGCGAGCCGGGCAGGAGAGGTAAGGACGGGGAGAGGGCGCGAGCGGGGGTGCCAGACAGACCCCTCCGACGGGGCGCGGGGCGGGTCACAGCCTACGGCAGTCTGGGATTGCCCAGACCACACCAGACTTTTACCTGAGAATATTTCGGCGGCCGCCGTCGCACTCCAAGCAGACTTGGAGTGCAAGGTCGCTGCGGAACCCAGGGTCCAGCCACTGCGCGCCTGCGCCCTGCCGGCTCTCCCGCGGCCCCCGCCCCGTCGCGGGTGCGCCTGCGTACTCTCGGTCCGCGCGCGCAGGCGTGGACCTGCGCCGGTGCCCGGGCGAGCCTGGGGTTTTCGAGGAAGGGGCGGAGGGGTCGGGTCTGCGCATCCTCGGCCCTGCCACAGTACGGGCTGAGTTTTCAGCGAAAGAGGGGTCTTCTGCACCCTTACCTCGAGAGATCGTCCTGGAGCCGGGCTCTTCAGACACTCGAACTGGAGGGGGAAGACGAAGACACAGAAGCTGATCCTGGGGCCTCCTGTCGCGCCAGAAGCAAGGAATGCTCAAAAATAAAATAAAATAAAATAAAATAACGGCGAGGAGGCCCGTGAAAGGCCGCGCCCATGAACCTGAAAGCTACCCATGGCCAAATCTGGAACAATTGGAGCAACAAAATAAATTACGTAGTATTAGATTATAACTTAGAGTGTAAACTAAATATATTAGAGTTCATTTTGCTGTAATAAATGATTAAGCAAATTCATGGTAAGAGATACATCTTTCTTATCGAATTCTAGTTAATCATACCCCATTTAGAGAAGGTGTTTGATCTCTAACCCTCTTCTCCCGTGTGGGCTGTGCAAGTGATTTCCTCCCAAAGAGTACTTTACAGGGAAGGGGAAAAATAGCTTCGTCGCAGGTGAGCACCAGTAATCAGATTCTTGGTCATGACAAACAATGAATTGAAGGGAAAGAAAGAAAGAAAGAAAGAAAGAAAGAAAGAAAGAAAGAAAGAAAGAAAGAAAGAAAGAAAGAAAGAAAGAAAGAAAGAAAGAAAGAAAGAAAGAAAGAAAGAAAGAAAGGAAGGAAGGAAGGAAGGAAGGAAGGAAGAAAGAAAGGAAGAAGGAAAGGAAGGAAGAAAGAAAGAAAGAAAGAAAGAAAGAAAGAAAGAAAGAAAAAGAAAGAAAGAAAGAAGGAAAGGAAGGAAGAAAGAAAGAAAGAAAGAAAGCAAGAAAGAAAGAAAGAAAGAAAGAAGGAAAGGAAGGAAGAAAGAAAAAAAGAAAAGAAAGAAAGAGAGAGAAAGAAAGAAAGAAAGAAAGAAAGAAAGAAAGAAAGAAAGAAAGAAAGAAAGAAAAAGAAAGAAAGCAGATTTATTAAGCAATAGTACACTCCACAGAACATGGGAGCAGGTCAACTCCAAGCAGAGATTGACCCTCAGGGGCCGAAGGGATGCTATTCTTACAGGACGGATAGTTCCTGGCTAGTTTTGGCGGGCTTTTATTGTGCGTGTACAAGTAGTAGCTGTATTGCTTTTAAAATACTGTGCATGCAGTCGTCCCATGATTTTCCTTGATTGCCCACCAGAGGAGAGGGTTCCCATAATGTCAATTTATTATAATGCTGTTATAATGAAACAGGGGTCATGTAGCATCTGCGCAGGTGCTGCATGATTCACCAGGATTCAGTGCTTTTCCAGAAAGTGAGGACAGCTGGTCTTAGAACAGGGTCTCTGTCCTGTATCAATGTCCCTTGTCCTAGTCCTGGGGAGCCTCTGGAGTTTCCTCACTCCTGATTATCTCCTGCCTCAGTTGGGCATCGTCTGGCAAAGCAGAAGAGTCAGGGCACTTATCAAGAGGCAACCCAATGATGATTTTCTCTCATTCTTTTCCCCCCTCGCTCCTTTTCTCTCTCCATCTCTCTCCCCCCCATATATATATACACACACACACATATATGGAATATATATGGAATAATTATACATATGAAATTATACATGAAATAATTCCCAAAGAGGTGCAGAAAAGGAGAAACTTCACAGAAGTGAGTAGTTCGCAAAACCGGGAAACAGTTTCAGGTGGAAACCGAAAGTGTGCTTTAACCAAAACAAACCTTACCCAAAGGCATGTTCACTGATTTTAGAGAGCGAGGGAGGGGTGGG
>PVJI01005518.1:0-95446 GCA_004026765.1 Micronycteris hirsuta
GAAATACTATTTTCATTATCTGAATTACATATTTCTATGCATTAAACATGCTTTAGTGTCTAGCTATTAGATACCATAAGCTGGAGAGTTATTTTGGATTATGTTAATGCACTTAATTGGTTTCCTTAGTTATATCTATCTCTAACATGCATAACTGAATTTTTTAAATAAAAGGTATTGCATTTTTATTTTAATAGTATAGTTTAAAGTTTTATCCATAAAATTTATTCTGATTGATTTTAAACTTGCATTTTTAAGTGATGTCCAACCAACTCTTGTCTGTAGGTAGGCAATATTTTTAATTCATTCTTTACCAGTGTTAAGTTACCTTGTAACTTCAGAAAATGCAGTCAGTTTCAATATTGTCTTTTGAGTTATTTAAATATCTCTACCCAAATATTTTCACATGTACTGTCTTTTACATCCCTTGCAGTACTTTTCTCCAAGGATTTTTTTATAAAAATGACTCTATAAATAGACTGTCTCTATATCTAAGAAGATGGTCTTTTACAGTTATGAAATGCTACATTATCTTAGAACTAGTTCATTTTACCTGAAAAATAAGTTTATCCAAATAAAAATAGTAGCTCCATGAAGGAATCAAAGAATCCAAAGACTCTTTCAATAAATTGAAAGAGTTCAAAGCAAATTTTTAGAATAGAAAAATTTAAACTTTTATATAGCTTGATCTCCTAATTATTTAATTCATTCATTTTCCCCCTCATATGTAGTGATAAATTTCAATTAATTGTTCTATGGAAACTTTGCTGTTAATAATTGAAATTGTCTACAGTTTTAATAGCTGATTTTTGAAAAATTTTCATTCATTGAATACTTCATAAATTTCTATTGATTTTAAGCAAACTATCACACCAACTTAGAAATTTAATTTACAAAAACATCTGAGACCATTTGAATAACAAAGTAGTTTTTCAAAGGGTAAATCTAAAACATTTTAATAATCTAATTAACTATGTGAGACAAAGAGAAAGCACTTGTTCATATTTGTCATGCTTAGGATTTTTTTTTTGGTTTGTTTTATTCAATGTCATTTCAGTGCAAAAATTGAATATTCAGCTATTCTACCTGTTTATGATGATATATAAATGCACATTTATAATTTTAATAACTATAGATAATATTTCTATTTCAACTAGAAGAATTTCTCAGTATATTTGGACACTTATTAAATTAAGTATACACATCAACCTATTCTTGTATATATATTAATTTTAAAAGAACACTTTTTAACCATAAAACTATGCTATTTAAATTTTGCATCATATTGTCACTGCAAAAACTAGGATTTTTATCTTTAATGTTGAACAATTTAACAGATTTTTGTGAGAACATTCACAGTAATATCTCATACTCTTAACTTTAATAAAATAACCTTTCTAAAACTTTATTTTGGGTGAAAAATTGGATCAAATTAAAATACTGAACCATTATTGGAATGAACTAATTTTCAATTTGAGGCATCTCTATTGTTGATAAAAATTAACATCATTTAGAAAAAAATAAATGAGTGAAATTAATTTAGAAGTTATTTAAAGGTAAAGTCACGGTTCAGAGGGTGATATATAAACACATTTTTATCAGTTAAAGCATCATCTTCTAAAGCTGTCTTCTTTAGTAACTAAGAACATTTGAAGTGTCTGCCCAGATTTCTTTAGCAGATTTGTTATTTCTGCTTTTCATGTCCTAAAATTGATATCCGTGTGAGCCCCAGGATGACGCTAAATATGAATCAATATTTTGTGCATACTCTGAGTTCATCCTTGTGAAAATAGATATTCAGTACTTATTTTTCATTAAAAATGAAGTATAATTTTCTAGCTTGTTCTTCTGAATTTATTAGAAAATTGGAAATTATTCAAAACTAAAATATGAACAAAAGGTTGTAGATTTATATTGTATTATTGTAGAATTATATTAGACATGCTAAAACCACACAGCAAAAAATGCTCACTAACTAATGTGTCTTGGTCTGCTCCTTCTCTCTTTCCTGGCATATAATTTCTCCTGTTTCCCACTAACTCTGTTGAATGATTCTCTGATTGCTCCATGCATTTCAGGTCACCATGGCATGAGCCTTTGAACGCCTTGTTGGTGAACAAGTGGCAGGTATGAGCAGCATCATCAAATACCTCTTTCGCTGCCATTCAATATGGGAATGAGTTAGCTGTCCCTGGCTATGTGTTCCTGAGCACACTTGCTATACAAAAGGGTGTCTTGCACACTGTCCATAAAAGAAAGGTGTGACTTCTGTACAGTAAAAATTACTGCTAGTAAACTTTCAGTTTTAACCGTGCATTAAATTAAGAACTATTTCTATTGTACCTGAATTTCACATCATAATATATAAGACCAAAGCACCAACTAAGAGTTCAATGTGGACTTTTACCAGTTACATCTCAGCTTATTTTAATGCAAATAATAACAATGCTATTCAAAAAAGTTGAAAAATCCAGGGCGACAGTTAAACCAGACAGAATTTGGGATAACAGTGAAGAATAAGTTATATAGTTACCGTGTACGTGACCCCCCACAATAGCACTTGTTCTCATTTAAGAGAGTAGCTCACATGAGACCCTAGGAATCATAAAGGATGCTCCTCCTTTCTGGTTTATGTCATGAGTCCCCAGTTTCAGAGCTGATGCTTCCTGGCCGCACGTCTTCTGCTCCTTGTGTTGACATCAGTTTTCTTGCAGCAATTACTGCTGCTGTTATTCCTTCCGAATGGCACCTATTTTGACATTGCTGTAAGCAATCTTCTCCAGTTGCCAAGTTTAAGCGAGGAATATTTTATACATACCTTCCTCCCAATTATGTTAAACTTCATTATCAGACTAGCAAGCAGGTTAGACACATGCTCTCTGTCTTCTGCAGCGCTTTATTTTGGTACACTTATTCAGTTCATTTTATTTCCCCCACATCTTTAATAATCTGTCACAGTTTCCCTGGAGACATAAACTAGGAGATCATTCAAATGATGCTACTTCTTATTTTTAACCTGAATTGCTATGTACTTGCTTTGGGATGAATACTCTCTTTTATATGAACACTGTTTGGAGATTGAGTTAGCCGATGTTTTCTGACTTAATTCATAACCCTGGGGAGCCCTCAACACCCAAACCCTCTCATTATGGTTCCACCAACAAGTACAATTGATGATTTATGCCAATCAAATCTCAGAGGGGCAGACAAACATACTTTAATAAGATTGAATTTCCACAGACTGTGTGGCTTACATTGTTGACCTGGAATTATCTACACATAAATAATGGCAGTTTAATATAAAAGGTTGTAACTCATGTTTCTGTTTCAGTGAGAACATAAAGAGTGAGACAAAGCAAGTTATACTGGAAAGATGCCATTTGAAGTAGATCGTGATAGATAAACTGAATTACTTAAGTAAATAGAGGAAGGAAGGTCATTTTAAGTGGGGAGAAACTCCATTTCAGTACATTGATATGTAAAAGTTTGACTAATTTGAAAATTAATGGATGTTTCTGGAGGATAGAATGAGGAATATTTGACAGGAGGTCATAGTAGTTAAGGCAGTATTTTATTTTTTAAGTTTTATTCGTTTATTTTTAGAGAGAAGGGAAGGAAGAGAGAAAGAGAGGGAGAGAAACATCAATATGAGAGAGAAACATGTACCTGTTGCTTCTTGCATGTCCCCAGATGGGACCTGGCTTGCAACCCAGGCATGTGCCCTGACTAGTCATTGCACTGGCAGCCTTTTTGGTTTGTAGGGCGATGCCCAACCCACTGAGCGACACCAGTCAGGGTGGAGTTGAGATATTGTTGAAGACCACCTGGACTTTATCAGACTGGGCTTTATTTGGCTGAAGCAACAGGCAGACACAGTTTTATTAAATGGGGGAATGGAATATATACTTAGATCCATAGAGTGATAACTTTTATAGCACTTTAGTTAATGGTTAGAGAAGGGAATAAGCCCGGAACAGGTAATCTTACTAGGAAGTGATTAAAGTATTCTAAAATACAGACTTATATTATAATTACGGATTTCTAGGTCCTTAAGATTCTGATTCAGGGACCTGACTATATGTGTATTTTAAAAAGAATGGCCAATTGTTTAACTTCTCAGAAGGTCAGAAAACTACATGAACAGCCTCACCGTATTTTTGGTGAGAAGACCAAGACATCAGTCACGTCTTTGTTGGTGTAAAAGATAGTAGCATGTATCATAACTTAGTGTCAGGGAAGCATCGCAAGGAAACTTCTGGGTCGAAAGGAATGGATCCACTGGATTGACTCCTTCAACAGGTAATCAGGTAGTCCTAGTTCTGAGTCAGCACACAACAGAATTTGCATCAACAGCACTTTCGTGAAAGGTCAAGGGAAGTAAACAAATACATAAACCATTTTTGACCTGCAATTACCTTAAGATAATATCAAAGGACTATAGAGGAGCTATCCTTTCTTGCATCATAAAGAATAAAATTGTCAAGAAAAGGGTCCAAGGACAATAGTAGCAAGTAAACCGATCCTTCGGAAAACAGAAAATTTCTTAAGAAATTCCTGAATTATTAAGTGAAAGACAGGGGAAGTGGGCATTAGGGGCTGAATTCTATTGGGAAAAATACAATAAAGATTAAATAAAATATTAAAAAATAAATAAATGAGAGGCAAAGGTAACACCCATGAAAAAGAGATTCTTTGGTGACAGAGAAGGTGGAAGCTTTAATTTGATTGTAATGTTTAACAGAAGTGTGATTTTATTTTTCTCCCAGAAGAGAAATTAATGATAATGATGATGATAGGACACTAATGATAATATTAATAATAGCTTAGTATGTAGAGTGGTTAATATGTGCCAGAAACTCTTCTGCTAAATAGGCATTATCCAATTCAATGTTTGTGATAACTGTGAATAAATAACTCATTATCTTAATTTTATTGTGAAACATATCAATGATAAAACAGGTTACCTACATTAACCTAGTTTTTGGTTTAGTAGTTAAAGTTGTTTTCTTTGTTTTAACTAATTTAACACATACTATTAGCCATTATGCTATACTCTGTCTCCTCTACACTGGTGTCCTGGGTTTAATCTTCTAATCTATTCAAATATAATAAAGTAATGATTAGGCCAATGGAGACTGAGCTCTCCAGGGAAAATCACAGCGATCCTTAAATGTATATTTAACTCCCAAACATACGGCTTCCCTAGAGCCTTTGCGGTCCGCTTACACCTTAATTCCGCTGTGACCAGAGAACTCCAGGGTGCGGGGTCAGGCCTGTGGGGCTGGGTGTATGACCCAGCCTACGAAGGAGGTTTACAAGTGTTTGTGTGCTTGAAATGACTGTTTTGATGGCTTTGCCAAGTGTTGTGTCTATATATCAATTAGATCAGCCTTGGTAGGGACAAATCATTTATAACACTTTTGTTATAAATATTTATTTTATCAAATGTTGAGAAAAGTATATAAAATTTTTCTGATTATCACGGATTTGTGTGTGTATATATTTGTGTGTGTGTGTGTATATATAGTTTGTGTGTGTGTGTATACATATATATACATATAAAATGAGGCTCTGCTACTATTTGAAATTTAGAATTGTTAGATACACGAGGCCTATCTGGAAAAAGCCCAGCCATTCTTAATATAATGAGAATGGTTTATGTGACAGCGATGTACCCTGGCAGCCAAGGAGGGTGGACTGGATGGAATGCACATGGGTGAACAGTGACGACTCCATTGTACTCGTCAGTGGGAGAAGTAGACACCATTGTGTGACCTGTGTACTGTGTGACCTTCACATTCAAAATGACTGAGCTAGTAGAGCAATGAATCTGCATCAAATTTTGTGATAAGCTTGAACATTCCTCCACGGGAAGTATTTGGATGATTCAGAAGGCTTTTTGGGAATGATGCAATGAGTATGGCGTGAACACTTCAAAGATGGTTGAGAATCCGTTGAAAGTGATCCGTGCTCTGGAAGGCCTGCAGCAAGGTGAATACCTGAAAATGTTGAACTCAGCCCCTGAACATCCAGATTTGATGCCCTGTGACTTTTGGCTTTTCCTAAAAGTAAAAAGGGAAGAGATTTCAGACCATTGATGGGATTCAGGAAAATATGACGGTGCAGCTGAAGGTGATTCCAACAAAGGATTTTGCAGAGTGTTTTAGACAGAGGAAGAGACGCTGGGAGAACTGTGTGAGGTCCCAAGGTGCCTACTTTGAAGGGGACTGAGGCATCATTGTCCTATGTACAATGTTTCTTGTATCTTCTATTTTTTCAAGAAGTGTCTCTTTTACGTAGTGCATGGCTGCATAGTTTCTGGACAGGTCTTGTACCTGGTGAGTTCAAACATTTAATATTATGAACTCGTTTTTTTTCTCCATACTGTCATTTCTTTATCTTGATATCTACTTATCTATTAGTTACATAGGGTTTCTTTTTTGGCTATTGTTTATGTGATATAACTTTTATCTATTCTTTTTGTATCTATTTATTTAAATATTCCTCATGTAAACAGTATTGTATTGTTGCTAGTTGTCACTTTTGTCTTTTAACCGAATTATTTCATTAAATTACTCATCATACTATTATTACATTCTGTGATGAAATTTCCCATCTTAATATTAGCCTTCAACTTCTGTTGCTTAGTTTTACTTCTCTCCCTCTTTTGCTTTGGTTTAGTATTTAAATATTTTCTTTTTTTTCCCACTATTGACCTGTTAGTTTTTCATACTTTCACCATAGATCCTAAACATTTAAAAAAAAAACATTCTTGCCTCAGGGCTTTAGAACACTTCACTACATTATTTTCTCTCTCCCTTATTTGCATGATTATTATTTATTAAGTCAATATGAGCTTGAGAGCAGGATTTGATTCAAAACAATTTTGTATTCAAAGTAATGGTTATTTGCTAACATTTTCCATGTACACTTACTGATTCTGTCATGTATACACATCTGTGCAGACACACGCACAGAAAAGAATTACGCTTCCCGAATGAAGTATTGACATGCACAGGGCAAAGGATCTGGCAGTAATAAGAGAAACTTTGCTGTTTTTTTAATTAGTTAGTGTTAAAGTGTATTTATTTGGGGTCTACTGTGAGCGAGATACTCTACTGGACTGCGAAGATTCAGTTGTGAGCAAGAGAGACGCATTCACTGCCTTTTATAGTACTACAGTCTAACATTTTTCACTGAGTGGTCTATTTTCTTGTTATTGAATCTTGAGTATTTTTTAAATATTATGATTCCAAGTCCTTTACTGAACACATAATTTGCAGTTTTTTTCTCAGTCTATACCTCGTCTCCTTAGTCTTTTAACAGTGTATTTCACAGAGAAAATGGTTTTAACATTGATAAAAATTAAACTTCTCCTTGTAAATGAAAAGCAAAATGACATACCAGTACACCCATACTAGAATGGGAAAAATATGACAATATTAAGTGTTGGCAATGATGTGAACCATCAAGGGTTCTCATACATTGCTTGTGGGAGTGTAAAATGATACAGTTCACACACGCACATGCACACACACACACACAACTGAATACTGAAGTGACATTGACACTTACTATACAGTTCAGCAATCCTATACCTCAGAAATTATCTTAGAGAAATAACAACGTTTGTGACAAACACATACACTCCACACACACCCCAAAACAAAACAAAAAAAACACCTCGGGCATGAATATTTATAACAGATATATTCGTGATTACCCCAAGCAAGAACCTATCCTACTGTCCTTGTGAGAAAATGGAGGAGCTGTGGTAACAGCAATACAATAACGGTGAGTAAACTGTTGTTCATACAAGAATAACACTGATGAGTCTCAAAGGCATTATATTGATGAAAGAATTCAGTCTCAGACAGCTATGAACTCTAGAGTTCTATTTCTATGACATTCCAGGAAAGACAACTGTGGCAATTGAGGACAGATCACAGGGTGCCAGCTAGGAGCGGAGGAAGGTTTATCTCCTGAGGGCAGTGCGGGGCGGGGGTTCAGGAGGTGAGCAAACTGCATTCTGATTGTGATGGTGGTTACCTGAGTCTCTACATGTGTTACAGCTCTACCTTAAAAAATTGGGACTCTTTATAAAATCCATTATCCTGCCTGCAAATATATAAATAACAATAAAAGGGGGCTTTCAGAAAACTCTCAGACAGAACCATTGTCGTTAAGGAATGAAACGTGCCATTAAATACAGTTCTGTTGGTTTGTGCAGATCCCAGTTCATAAACCACTCAGGAGTCGTAGATGGCCCTGTAGATCCTTGTTCATTTTAAAGTGAAATTCTACAGAATATTAAATTTTACGTTTTGAGAGTCACATCTTATTAATTGTTTGTATACAATTGTTGAAAAGAGGCAGTGGGAGTAACCTAGGAAATTGGTCTCAGAAAAAATTCAAATGTATATAAACAAAGCCATAATAATATGTAGTAACAGTGTTGAAATATTTCCGGTAGCTTCACTGAAAGCAATGTACAGTCTAACCAGGCCTGTGTATTCCTCCATAAGCATACATTGAATTTGACATTGTATTGCATAACATAATCCACAAGAGTGAGAAGACATAATGCTTTGCTGTCTTGCTGTGCCTGGTTTGGTGCTGAAGCTGGCGTCACTGAGAGGGTGTCGGGGGTGGTTTGCACATAGACATTGAGTGTTGATGCATCAGGGGTTTTAGATAACGTCCCAATGCCACAAGACAATGGGCAATTTTAGTTTCTTCCTGACCTGTCATAAAACATAACGCATGGAATCTATAGATGTATTTGTAGTGTAAATTATTACTTACCTATTACTCTCTGATACTAGTTTTTGTGTTCTATGAAAAGAGTAGTTTCATTCATATCATTATCCTCAACATTCCTAGGTTACTTATGTATTATAAGCTTCCAACAAAAGTGTGTTTAACTGGACAGATGAATGAATGGTGGATAGATTAATAGACAATTGATTAAATAATTAATGAGTTAAAGAATAGTGGCTTTTTCACTATCTCTTCTTGTTATTCAAATTAATTAATTAATTAACTAATTTTATTGTTGTTGAAGTACAGTTATCTCCCTTTCCCTGGAACCACTTTCCCTCACCACCGCCACCCCCACCTCCTACCCTCAATCCTTCCCCTCTTCGGCTCTGTCCCTGGGACCTTAATACATGTTCCTTGACGACCCTTCCTCTTCTTCCCCTGTTATGCTCCCTCCTGCCTCCCCTCTGGTTACTGTCAGTTTGTTCTTTATCTCACTGTCTGCTTACATTTTGCTTGCTTGTTTGTTTTGTTGATTAGGTTCCACTTATAGGTGAGATCATAGGATATTTGTCTTTCACCGCCTGGCTAATTTCACTTAGCATAATGCTCTCCAGTTCCATCTATGCTGTTGCAAAGGGTCACTTTCTGTTCAAAATGCCAGTAGGACAAAATTAATCTAGTTTTATTATGGAACATACATATTATAATAAAAAGAATATATCCTAATATATATTATATATAATTTAATAATTTTAGGAATAATAATATTAGTAAGAGTCTGCAAAAATATAAATATATGTGTATATATTGATATGATATATAAATACATTTATATTTTTTCAAGGTTCCTACTAATATAATCCATTCTTATTCTTAAATGTATTGCATAACTCTATGTAGGTCATCTTCTGGAACCTGCCTTCAACATCTACAATGAAAAGTTTGCTATGGAAGCTACTTAGAGCCCGTTCTCTATTTTTTTTTTTTTTGGAGTCAAGTCTATTATCTTTTGTATTAAGTAATTTCCTCCCAGGTACAGGTGACTCACTATATTTGAATCAAAATGATTTCAAAGGTTCAATATGGACTTCGCTGATGTGTCTGGTTTCAAATATTGAGTCATTCACTTTTTGGCAGAAGAGCCTTCCTCAGTGCCAAGTAATTTAGAAAGCTAGAAGAAACTCCAGTTGGAAGTCGAGCAGAGCAGAATCAGCTGCCAAGTTTTCTTTTTCCGTCAAATGATAGAACTGGTAAATGTAGGTGAATTTTGCATATCTTTACCAGTAGTAACAAATGCCTTTCAAAGACCCCCAGATAAAAGTTTCTCCCAGGCAATAGGTCTGCACTCCCTTTTATAATTCCAGGTCCCAGCCCTGTGCCTGCAGCGGGCATATTCGCTTAGAGTGTGTTGTTCATCTCAGGTAGTAAGTGCCTCAGCAGGATATTTTAATCCTTTGCCTCTATATACTAATCACTGAATCAGATAATCTCCTTCTCAGATGAACTCTATGACCCTTCTTGCCATTTTCTCCAAAATTTGCTATATCTCTTTAAACTCTTCTTGTCAATAAGTATTTCTGGCTTGTTAGCAACTGGATTCTACAAGAGCTGCATAAAGTTGGAAAATAACTAATTCCCAACGCATATTCATCAGTGTGGTTTTATTTAAAAACAAATGAATTGCATCAAATCATCATGTTTCCCAGAATCACAGAATTAAATTACATACCATGTTTCAATTTCAACAACAAGACAAAAAAAAAAAAAGAGTTTGATTTGATCTAGTATTTCATCTATGACTTCGTAGTCACAGCAATGTTGTCTGGACTGCAATAGAAAAACTATAGGTAAATTGTATTTTAAAATGGCTCTTGGCATTTCAAAGGAATGGTCTTATTTAATAGTGATGGAATTCAGTCAGGACAGACGTAAATGTATTTTAGAAGGACTAATGTAGTCCATCACTGCATCATAGAGGAGGGCTGCCTAGCATCTTTTTGGAGTAGAAGTATTCGGAGGTACTTGGCCCTTCACAAACTGAACACATAAAAATGTGAAACGGTGCTAAAAAAAATCATCTTGTTTAAAAATGTTCAGCATCTTGGGCTATGGTAGTGCTAACTAGGACTTGGGTTTTATTTGGATGTCATTCCAGAACTGTGCCTCAAAACACGAGGGACAGTTTTAAAGCACACTCAGATGTTAAGCATCTAAGAGTCATTTAAAATGCCCAACACCTGGCCAAACTATACAAAACATTTCTCAAGAAAAAGTGTAAAGGCGGTATACTTAGATTATCATTGGATTTGGAACACGTCATGTTTTTTTCCCTGAGACACAGATTTTATGCACTCTGGGTCCTAGAGGGCACACCCAAACACCCTCCTTTCAGAATACACAAAGGCTTCCAATGTCTTGAAGTCCCACTTGTGGGTCAGCCTTTGCCTTGAGCTTCTCATGTAGAATGCGTGTTTCCTGCTCTCCATAGTCTATTCATTTGAGACCTATTGAACATATTGCCTATGATGGATGTTGAATGGTGTCATGGATCAGTTTTCAAGTTTTCTCTGGTTACTATGAAATGTGGTATTGAGAAGTCAGGATGGGCTTTATATAGACAGAGTTTAGATGTCTGCTTCTAATGGACAAGTTTGAACTACTCTGGATTTCTCAACCACCACCTAAATGTGCTTTTTTGTGATGCTTAAATAAAGTAATATAATGAAAGCATTTATAACAGCACAGGTAGTGTTTGAGAAGTTGTTGTCTAGGGTCAGTCTGCGCGCATTGAGATCTTGATTGTGCCATTTAACAGCTGCCCGGTCGAAGGGCAGTCATGTAGCTTTTTAGATCTCAGTTTCTGTATCCATAAAATGAGGTAATAATAATGTATACCCCATAGAGTGGTTTAAATGAAAATCACATTTTAAATATGTAAAGTACACTTCGTTATGATACCTCACACTGAGCATGGACTCAAAATTTTATAATTAGACTATTGACAGTGTATGTGTATGTGATCTTGTCTTGTCTACTTGCTTGTTTACTTCTTATGGGAAGAGGTAATAAAATAATGTTGAACAGAGTAAGATAGTGGGAGGAACACAGGATTTTGCTGGGGGAAAAAGAATGTGTCTTCTGGCTCTCTTTTCCGAGATAAGTGCCCTGCCTCCAGCATTATCATTATTACTCTAATGAGCTTCATAAGAAGTTACAACATAGGGTTTTCACACCGCATTCCTGTGGAGATTCTCAACCAAATGTTTTCGTCAAAAGTTTTCCAGGCCCTTCATTTAACCAGTGTTCAAACCAGCATTTTCAGGAGATGAAGGGCTTTTGGAGCAGAACTTTTCATATAGAAAACTAATTAATTAGCGGCAACTCTGGCTTTCATCTGAATGTCAAGAATTTGTACATGATTGTGTTTCTAAGAAAGCATACCCATTGGGTTGCAGAGCGCTCCCTGTGTGTCCCATAGCTGCCGTTCTACGTGGGCCAGATGCCAGTCATGTCTGCCTGCCCTTTGGAGTGATAAAAGCTGGAATCTCTGGATTTTTGTCGGTTCTAAAAGTGAAGATTTTGCAGATCGTTGCTTTATTGACCTCAGGCGCATCCTTACTGTTTCTGTTGTTTTTTTTTTAATTAATTGGCTTTACCTTTGTCATATAGACCTAGCTTCAATCTCAGATTAATATGGAAATAAATATCACAGCAGCTAACAAACACTCAATAACGTTTAGCTACCTAAGCAATTTATTAACTCCTCTAATTAACTGAGCTTCCTAATCTTGACACTGATGCAGGTCTAATACAGAATACTTGACCTCTTTTGGTACTTTACAAGTGGGTAACTGCTATGCCAAATATCTTCTAGTGATTTGCCCAGGTATTTTGGCATTACTGAGATGCTTAAGGTAATTAACTGATTCTACAAGAAATCAAACAGCCAAGGCTTTATTCCTTCAAAAACCAGTGTTCACCATGTGTCAGGAACCTTGTTCAATTCCCTGCCAGAGTTAATGTAGCTTCTGGAGTCAGAGCAGTGGCTTTAAACCTTCATCTGTAAATGCAGGTAATAGTGATAATAGTACCAAACTCACAGGTTGCTATCATGAGTAAAGGATAGATAAAAAGTACTTGGAGGTAGTGCTGAGCATAGAGAGAAGTCCTTGGTACATGTTAGATATTGCTAATAATATGTAATAATGTGTAATACCATATTATATTATAATAATATCTACTATCCCTTTAGTATGCCATATTATAAAATATTCTATTTAAATGTATCTACATTTGCTCATATACAGATATGTGCACATACCTAAAGACACATGTACATGTGTTACACAATATCATACTATAATACTAATTTTTCCCGCTTTACAGATGAAGCAGTTGAGACTTAATTGACACTTGCCAATGTCACGAGGGATGTGTGTTGTGGCACGGGAATGATTCATTGGCATGATGCTCTGCCACTTTCGACTGGGCACAGGTAGTCTGCGAATTTCCAGAGGGAGAGTCTTTCCCAGTAGACACATGTTATAATTTGAAGGACTTAACAGAAGAATGGAAGATATTTCCATTTTAATAAAGCCAAGTAACATTTTTAAAAGAGAATTGGAAAACAGAATTTGGTAAGCTGGGAGTTAAAACTCTAAAGGCCCACGGGGCTGGTGGGTAACTGAGCACAAACGTGTAAAACAGGTTGAGTGGAAGAACGACGGGGCCTCTGGTCAACCAGAGAGCAAAAACTTGGATAATGTTGCTCCTTATCATGTAGAGATGTGCGTACTCCGTGACTGATTTCTCATAAAGGGCTGACATCTATATATTGATATGTAAACCGTCTGATTGAAAAAACGGGAGTTATTGCAAAATAGTTTAAAGCATTGTAAAGTCTGTCTGAATAAAGCAGTTCCACAGATTGAATTTGGCCGACTAGCCGCCAGTGTCCAATCGCCATAAAATATACTAGGAAATCACAGACTCCCGAGTGATGAATTTGTGGTAAATAGTTATATCACAACGAATACATTAGTTGCACTTCTAATGAGCTGAATGCATTTTTATTAATTTTTATTTTATTAAATTTATTGGGATAACGTTTGTTAATAAGATGACATAGGTTTCAGGTGTATGATTTCTAGGATACATGATCTGTATATTGCATTGTGTGCTCACCACCAAAAGTTAAATCATCTTCTAATGAACTAAAGGTTTTTGAACAGCATCTACTCATTAAGTCTCTTATACAGAAGGAGCTGTACTTACTGAAGAAATTCCACTCAGAGACTCAGAATTACTCAGGTAGTAGAATACATTGCAGTCAGGCTAGGACCTGGAAAAATATCTCTAGCTGCAGCGGCTGTGAGTGCTCATGCAGTCTTGCTTTTTCAAGTCCCCATGTGATGTTCCAGAGTAGGGTCCTTATCATATATCCCCATCTTATTCCTCTCAAAATTCCCACCAGTCTTTGGTACTATATTTTGTCTTGGTTTATTGAATGACTTGGAATGCTGTAAGAAGTATCTCTCTAGTTGCAATCCTGATAAAAAGATTAATTCTTGCCTGGTCTTTTGTTTACTATCTCTAGTTGTTATTTAGAATCCTACTCCATCCTAAGCAGACACCCCCAGGGGCCAAGGGGATTGCATTACCCCCACATCATAGACCTTGATCGTTTCTGGAGAATAACAGTTGAGCCCCAAACCAAGATCACCCATCTCAGTGCAGACCTAAGTAACTGACTTGGCTTGACAACTGACTTAAGATACGCTTAGTATGTTATAATTATTGCTATCAGCCATTTTTGTTTTCATAGTTGTCTATGTGTAGTCTTGAGCTATCTACTGAAATGTAGACTTATTTTGTGCATGGGAGCTATAAAAGTATTAAACCATATCATATAAAACAAAACTCAGAATTTCACCAAAAGACTTTTGATGATAAGTGCTCTGCCTCTATTTTGTCATTTATAGTAATTACCATGGTTTTCTCACTCAGAAGTTAAAATATGGAGATTTCTGTTTGTATTGAGAATGTCGGGAACTTTCCCTTCCTCCGATGGTAATCATTCCTAAAGTGTGTTCAGTGCTTTTCACTGCAATCGTTTTCACTACTACATTTTTCAGGCCCAACATTAGGTCCTCAGTTATACTCCTCTCCCAGAGGCTAAAACACTTGCATGTTTTGCATCTCAAGCTGGAAGGTGTATAGCACTTTAAAAAGAAGGAAATGGGATCACACCATTTTAAACTTGAAATGAAAACTAAACGAACTGGACCACATGAAGCAGATCGAGTCTGTAGAGGTGGATCTTACCATACCATGCCCTCTAATTAATCCAATGTAATGAATTGAAAATGCTTCAGAGGACAGCTTAGAAAATTGAAAGGGTGTGACAATAGGAACAAAGACTCTATTCCATTTTCAAAAGGGAAAATGAAGAGATCATAGACCAAGATGGAAAACATTCTAATCATGGTATAAAACATCAATTTTCTTACCAGGACAATCAGTAACATAGCTAGAATGATGAATGGAATTCAATTTATTTTCATATGTCATCTTGTATACGAAATACATTCAAATGTGAGGGACAAAATAATGAGATAGCATTTATTCAGTCCTTTGAAGAGAACGTTTTCAACTCTTGCATGTCCCGGGGGAATGACCTGTGATGTCTCTCAAACAGCAACATGGTAGATAAAGTTTACCATGCCCTGTTTTCTTCCATTCCACTTTTGCTTTTCTTTCCACTCCCAATCACACAGAGTTCGTTACAAGGAAAGCAAGGTAATTTAAGGAGAGGAAGATGGCAATGCCAGGGGGAGTGATTACGGATCTCTTAGTTACAACTAGGGACTAAACACTGAGGATTCAAGCTCAATACTTAATTTATTGAAGTCTGACAGGAGCATCAGGTGAAAACCGGTGCTTTGTGAGTGTCTGGATGGATCTCTGTGGGAAAGTACCCTCGTAAACATATTTTCTAGTTTTTAAAGTGTTGTCAGATCAAAAAGGGGAATGTAAACGCTTTTACCTCTTTTGAATGTCCAAGTTTAGAAGACAGAGCAGTCTGGTATCCTTCAAAACGTGATAAAAATTCTCTTGTAATACCCCAAAGAAGTCAGTCGAGTTACTGATAGCCCATTGTAGGGATGTTTGCATTATTCCAGAGTGCACTGATAAGTGTGAAGGTGTCTTTCTGTTAAGCTGGTAACTGATGGACAATTTTCAATATCCACCACCATTATCACCACCACCACCACACCATTCTCTAAGGATGAAAATAAAGGTCTCAAACCATTTGGAGCTCAAGGACAGCATTAAAACACAATCACCAAAGGACAGAGTAAACTAATTTTATCAACACCTTTGTCTTGTCCTTAAACATTAGACATGAGTCATTTTAGCATCTATGTCCTTTATAAATATTGCCTTCACCTTGGATCTAATCATGATGTTTCAGGGCATTTTTCCTTGAAGTCAGGTAGCTTGAAATTGCACAGGTATTGTCAGTATAGTCAAGGAAGGTAAAAATAGAAAATTGACCATTTTTATGCTTCAAAAACACCGCCTAAGAATCCTAAGCATAATAACTTTTTCCTCAAGACTCTTTCAAAGGAGTTTTCTAAATCAAGTCAGGTAGTTAAACATTTGCCATTTATTCCATGTACCTTAGAAAATTTTGTGTGTATAATGCTGAACTCAAGTCTTGTGTCTGTAATTCTTTCTCTTAATGAATGCTCCAGCACTAACTATTGAAAAGCAATTTAGTTTTATGAAGCTCTAAGGATCAAGTCTCAGAAACCATTATTCATATGATGAACCTATGGCTCTCCAAACTGCCTCAAAGTGCTGACAGAAATGATCTTTTGTATTTGCTTCATTGCCACATGACGTGATGCTGTTTATTGTGAAAGCAAATCTCAAAGCCATAAAAGGGTGGTGTTTTTAAATATATCTAGGTATACCCATGATTTTTAAAAATAATTAAATAACAGTATTTCAGATGAAGTCTTTAGTAATGAGCCTGGCAACATAAAGGCATTTCAACTGTTAGAAATACTTTTAAAACTGATTTTCTGAAATTTTGAATAACCTTTAGTTTCTTCAATTCATTAACAAAGTTACAGATTTTGAAAAGTACCTAAGCCTATTCATTTTCTTTTTAAACCATATCTCATGACATTTTTGGAATTAAGTATGTGTTTATTTGACATAAACATAGAGAAAGATTGAAACATTTTAAACTCTGTTATTAATTTATTTGTTAGCAATGGACTCTGCTCATCTTAAAGAGCCTCAAATACACTCCACATTTAACTCTCAGAAAGATTTAAAATGTTAGCATTTATCACAATTTACAGAGTAAAATATACAGGAAGCAAATTACGCAGAATAGCCCTCTCAGAATACATACATTGAGAATGTAATTGGTATGCTTTTCATTTCTAGTAATTAGCCACCTTAAATGAGTACAAGGTGGACTTACATGTCATCGAAATATAATGGCCAGAATGCCTAAGCCAATTATATGGACATTCCACCTGACACAAGGTTTTACAGTAAGAAAACACATTTGCAGTGAGGTCCATGCTGAAATATCTGGAATATAACCATAGCATATATACAATGTTATATCATTATGAAAATTGAATGAGAAGTACAATACAAAGGGGTATATGGTTTTTAGGTCGAATCATAACTTTATCTTAAACAGTCCATTCATGTTTATCCTATTAATTTCATACTTCATTTTTCAAATAAACTTTTGTATTTGTTTTCATGCTTGACATTAATCTACATACATATATATAATATGTATATAAGGTATGTATGTATTTACACATATGTATAGTGTGTATATCTAGTCAGCATGTTAATTTGGAGATTAAAATTTTACAGATCAAATTTTTAGTCTAGCTTAACCATTTCCAAAACACGATATAAAATGGGTATTGAGATTATATTTACCCATTTAACAAAATCTCACAACATTAATCTAGTAATTTATAAAATTAGAAACTTCCTTAAACATCGCTGATTTTAAGGATGAGACAATCAAGCTTAAGGAATTATCCAAATTTAAACAGCCTGTTTCTGAACTCAGTCCCAGACCAAGTCGTCTCTCCCCATCATCGGTCCCCCTCTGGACCCCCACTGACACACACCACTCTCTGCAATCTAACCAATCATTTATAAGGCAATATTGTTATCTAACTGTGCTAAAAGGTAAATTCAACTAAAAATGTCCATTTGGTTGTAGCTCCACCCATATAAAAGATGTTCTACATGTTCATGAGTAATTAAAATACTTACATGAAAGTAAAATTAGAAGTTACATTAAAGCTCTGTAATAACTCAATTACAGTAATGAAATCTGATAAATAAGAAAAGAATACTTGCTTCCCAGACTTACCACCTGAGGGTGACAATTCATTTGGGTCCAGTAGAATTAATTTGTTGCATTAAATTTCTCATAAATGAGAATGTATCCAAAAGTGCACATCAAATACACACAATTATCCACTTAGGAAATAGAATAATTATTTTCATTCCATGAGATTTTTTTTCTTTGACATTTTGAACAGTAGCATCTGCCAATTTCTTTTTCCTCTTTCAGGAAACTGCCTTTTATGTTTTGCAGTGGCACATCTTCCTACCTATTTTTCCTTTATATTTTATAAGTGATCTTTTAACTTTGGCAAAAGTGTTACTTCTTTCTTTTGTGTTGGCTGCTCATTTCGTCACTACCCACAGGTGCTCTCCTGGTCGCGTTTGAAGTTGTTTTACTTCCGGATCATTTTGTGTGCTGATGTCAGAGGGAGAGGGTGGTGGTAAACAGGTGCCTCGTTTCCAGCTGCGCCGCTCCGCCTGGAGGCACTGAAGGCCTCTGCACTGAGCTAGTCAGAAAAGTCATGTCAATATTGTTTTATAGTGTCCCACATATTCAACATGCATGAATCACATGATCATTTAATAATTATTTTTCTCTTAACTGCTTATTTCATTTAGTAACGTTTCAGGATGTCTAGAGAGGCAAAGCATCACTATTTAGACACTTTACTGTTTGTACATTATTAATGTTTTCAAGACCCCTGATGTAGGAGTTTAAGAAAATTGAATCCATATTTATTTGGCCAGATGGTTTACAAATATTATCTCACTTAAAACCTTTATAAGTATACCATAATGGCAGAAAAATAGTACGGAGAGGCTACACTCTATTAAGTCTCTTTGACGATTGCAATACTTGCCTGCAAATAAAAAGTTGCATTTTGGTTAACTGTGCAAACACAGTTCTCTTCTTCCCATCTCCAGATTGAAGTGAAAACACAACAGCCTTCTGCTCCCCCCTTTCCAATATCATCGTGTCTTTCTCTCCTTACCTCTGCTGCGGGCTTCACCTTTTAAGATAAAACTAATATATATTTAATATCAACTGTAATTGAAAAATTAAAAAAATAAAGTGCTTTTTAATTTAGACCAGATTTTCACCTTCTACCATACTCTCTCACATAGGAGAAACCCTTATTCACTTGGCAGACTTTATCTTCTACACAAGCCTTGTGCCTTAGATTAGTTGTGTAAATATTTGATAACTTCTTTGCTCCTCTCCGAGTTTCATGGCTGAGAATCACCGGTGGCTGTTTTACTTCCTTCCCAGTGATACCTAACAGATGTTGTCTAACGAAAAGCTCTGATAGTTACAACCTTTATTGTGAAAATGCCTTGTGTACCTCATTCTTTCTAACATTTTTTATGACTTCAAACCCTGTCTACTTCTTACTTCTGCTGAAGTACATTTTACACTTTTTACTTTTTATTAAATTTATTGGGGGTGACACTGGTTAATAAATTATATAGGTTTCAAGTGTATGTTTCTATAATACATCATCTGTATATTGCTTTGTGTGCCCACCACCTGAAGCCAAATCTCCTTCCATCACCATATACTTGATCCCCCTCTGCCTTTTATTACCCCACACCCCCTTTCTCATAATTGTCCTTTCTCGGTGCAATTTCCCTACATAACATCTCCTTGAGATGTCTTTTCTTCAATTATTCAACTTACTGTAATACAATCTTCATATAAAACCTCAGGCTAGAAGTCAAAGGGTATGTAACTCTTCACGGGCACAATGCACTGCCCTCATAAAAGACTTTAGGGTCATTGGGTTCAATATTGTGCTTTCAGCTAGTATTTGCTCTTGTTCTTTGAACATCTTGCAAGTCCTTTGTAGTAGTCCTGCGCACTTCCCAAAAGCCACGGTCGCCCCCTGCTCTCCGCATATCCTTAATGGTAGTGCCCACCCTGGGTCTGCGTCACCTCACGCTCAGCTCTCTGATGGACTCTTTTCTCATTGTGTGCAGTGACAGAGGGTTGAAGAAACTGATTTCTGTCCCCCAAAAGATCCATTTCATTGATTAGTTCTTCTCCTCCTCCTCTTCTTTTTGACAGAGACCCATCCAATTCACCTCGGTATTCTTCCTCATTAACCTAAATAAAACCATTCAACATTCTAAGCTAAAGTTAGAAAATCAGATGAGATAGGGACTTATCTCTGCATCTCTTCTTCCTTGAGGAGCATCGGGTGCCACTTGTTTCTGAGACTAGTCCTGAGCTGTATATATCACAGTTTCCTAATCTGTGGGTATCGGAGTTGCATGTTATTGGGAGTCTACTGGGTTTTGGAAATGGAGCTAACATGACCTCTAGAGAATGCATACAGTAGTCTGCTGAGCACTGTGCAATGAAAGTTTTCTGAAGTGTAAAATTGCTCTCAACTCGCTCCCCGTTTAGCAACTCTGTGTAATACAAAGAGAAAGGATTGACTCAATCAAACTAGGACTTTTCAGGCCAAGCATATTTTTGCCCTTGGGAAATCACTTTTTGTTTCCCTATTTGGTAATTAAACATCAAATATCACAGAAATGGCTTATTCACTCAGTAATTCCCCTTTAATAATTCATTTGCAGTACCCCCTTTCCTAAGCATTGTAAATGATAACAATACTGTAAATTATAGATATGGGAATTTACATCAGTAACTGCCTTGCTCTCACGGTCCAATACAAGGTATCAAAGGCACAGTCTTGAGTTTCCAAAATGGTCACACATTGGACTTGTTTATAATTCACCATTTCCTTTAAATGTCTCCCTCCCTCCGTCCCCACCATACACCTTTATTAGCTCCGGATCTTTATTCACAGAGCATTCTCCCTCCTGGACTATCTTTAGTCTTTCTTTTTGCCATCTAGTTTTTATCTATCTACTTTTTCAGATAATTTCTAAAACAATCACCATCTTGTTAGGACTGAATTTCTGGCTGGACCCCAGGGGGTCACCTTGGTGGGCTCACGACACATTGTTCACTCTAGAATGTCTGAATGGCTGATTGAATTAGGAGCCACACTCCTGTAGTTGTAAGCAATTCTGTTACATTTTCTGAAATGTCCAGTAGGAAAATCTCAGCAGTGATTTGTGTTAAGCAGCTCTATACCACCTGCACCAACCCCAGCAAGAACGTATACACAGTGTATACAGCCGGTATGAATTCAACCTGATGAAGGGTCTGAATCAAGATTCCCAGTTAAACTTCTTTGAGTGTAAAGCATTGACTGAAGCATGGCTAATGGAGGGGGTTTTGCAGGTCAAGATGATATGGGACCAATTTTAAATGGTGAAGGAAAGGAAGGGAGGCTGACTTCCTTCCAATACTTCCATAAAAAGCCTTCTGTCTTTCCTACAGTTTATTCTCATAGTTCCTAGTGCTGCTGTCTCAAAGACACGACTTAGTAGGAAGTGTATTTGGGGTCAAACAATGATATTAGGAGATTGTTAGTGGATGAAAATCTGAGATCTGGGCAGCCAGTCTTAAGTATATTTATCAAGACTCGTCACTTAGCAACTCAATAAATATGTGAATTATAAATTGATTCTTAATTTGCTCCATAGCCTGAGTACATTTTATATTCAAATATGAGGCAGTCATAGATTAAGGAAAAAGACATGACTAATAGGAGGCAAAGAAAATGTGAAGTCCAAATGCCAATTTTTTCTAGGACATGTTAATTAAGTAAAATATTTTCTCGACTAAAAAAATGGCAATAATTCATGAGAGCCAAAAGATTAGGGAAGTGAAAGTGCTTTATAGCCACAGGATATGTTATAAGTATAGGTTACCACTGCTCCCCCAAACACCCAAGTCTAAACTAGCTATTGTTCTGATTATACTTGTGTAGGTTTTTCTCATTCTATTGCTCTATATTCACCCATTCCATCACTCTTACTTCGAATGCCACATTGCATTTCACTGAATAATCCAAAAATCCTTCTTGGCACTGATGATATGCTGTTAAGTAAGAAAGACACATTCCAATTCTTGTGGATTTACATTAGAGATCTCTGATCACCTTTGTCACATGAAGGACAATTTTCAAATTTGTAACAAAATACCTGGAACACCAGGTAGCTATTTTAGTCAGGTACGAGCCTGTATTTACATTTATGTAATTAGTATGAAGGGGAATTTAGGATGTCCCAGATTTCATTTATTTATCTATTCACGCTTGTATACATGCAGCCATCAATCACTTACTTTACTATCAACATGCTGTGCTATTAACACTTATCTGCAAGTTCTATACAATGTCAGGGTCTCATTCAGGTCTCACCTTTTTAGGCCTCACAGATCTTTGCTTCTTTAAAATTCTTATGAAATGTGCTGTTGTTTCTCATGAACTAGTCTTGTCTTTTGTATTGTGGCCAGAAAGAGGAAATAAAAAGGGATGTTGTGGGTTTAAGTGGAACAGAGAATCGGAGTTGAAATCCCACGAGCAATATGGGCCTAGTGAATTAATCTCTCTAGTCTCAGTTTTCTCATGTGTAGGTGATGAAATATTAATATGCCGTATTGTTTTTTCCAGGTTTTAATAAAAACAATTTGTAACAAAGAGCCCAGCATAGGGTTGTGATCATAGCAAATGTTTAAAACTTTAGTTCTTCTTTATCAATCATCTGTGTCTCTCTTTTAGGTCTTTCAAAATGAGAATAACGATAAAAAATGTATGCAGGTAGAATATGAAAATCAAAAGTTAGCGAGTATTTTACATATCAGAGCACTGACTCTCAAACTTTGGAGTGCATAAATTTAGTCAGTAATATTGCTCAATCGAAGACCACTGAGGCTCCCGGCCCAGGAGAGGTGCTTCGGAATAGGGCTGAGGATTAACAAGTGACTCCACATGATGTGGTTGGTTGGCATCATCAGCATATAACGTTCTGAGAAATGCTGCCCAGGTTAGTCACTATGTCACTGCCAAAAGTATAAAACAGTAGCTAACTGCAAGTTGCACACTATGACATCTCCATAGTGTTGCCCCGTAATAAAACCTATGTAAGGATAAGTAATGGATTCCCCCCTCTCTCTTTCTCTCACCTCTCTCTCTCACACACACACACACACACACGTGCAAATCATTCTCTTACACTAATAACTAAACCCCATAATATTTTTATTTCACAGCCATGTTCTCCACTGAGGAGTAGGGTTATCAAGAAGTATCTGATTTGACAGTGGGTGATTCTATGGTCTAGTAATGGAATCCTCCAAGCATGCGGCATGTTTCAAAATGAATTAGCTTTGGGCAGCAATCACTTTATTTTTATTTGGTGTTCTAGATTATATATTTTAATTCTAAAAGTCAATGAATATTCTCCTCTCTGAAACTGAAATAAAAGAGGAATTAAGGAGGATACAAGGCTGTATCACTCATTGCATCTTTTGAGAGGGTGAATGACCTTTTTTTTTCTTTTGCATGACTTTTATTACTTTTGGGAAATAGTAAAGAAACTGTACTTTTCAATTGTATAAACTTCCCAATAAAAATATATTGCTACCCCTATGTTATAGGTATCAGCTCCGTAGGTAGTAAGCAAAGCATAGGCTCCTCATTCATGGAGCTTCCAATCTGGAGAAAGGTACAAACCGAAACCAGTAAATTACAAACTTCTATGAATACTTCATGGCCTTCCTCTTTTTTGTAAACTTGTAACAAAGGAACATCATTGACTTGATTCACTGAAGAATGTAGCATTATAAGCCAAGATGTAATTTCTTTCCATTATTGAAAAAAAGAAAATATATATATATTATATGTATGTATATATATTTTTATATACACACACACACATATTAGCTCTGCCTCTGTGTCAGGTGTTGAGTGATAAAGACATGCAAAACCTGGCCCCTGTCCTTGCGGAGTCCACTGTCCAGTGGTGAAAGAAACCATTGGAGCGCAGTGTTATCAGTGTTATGATAGAGGTCCATACATAAGACAAATGTATGTCTTATTTTTAAAACTCACAAGTATTCTACTGTACCTGAGTAGCAAACATAAGCAGACTATTCTTTTGTGAATACTACTAAACAAAGACATTTGGCCTCCTGTCTGTGACAAGAATATCAATAGCAGAACCTTTTTTCTCTTTGGAATCGGTATTATTTCTCTGTGCCAAGCTGCAGCAGGTCAAGCCGGTGCCACCCCCTGCTGTCTGTGGGTGCTCTCCACCTGGCCTCGTCACGCTCTACTCCCTGCTGGTGTGGGGAGAACCTCCCTTTTCCACCGGAGTTTCCAGTTTTGCATCCCACATACAAGTGACATCAGATGGTTCTTGACGCTTTCTCTCTGACTTAGTTCACTTAGTATGTTATTCTCCAGGTCCATCCATGTTGTCTCAAAAGGTTATATTTCATCTTCTCTTATGCTTAAGTGGAATGGAAAACAGTATGGAGGTTCCTCAAAAAACTAAAAATAGAGTCACCATGTGGCCCAGGAATCCCTTTCTGGGTATCTGCCCCCCAAATTTAAAAACATGTATTTACAAACATGTCTGCACCCCTATGTTCACTGCAGTATTATTCATGGTGGCCAAGACTTGGAAACAACAGAGTGTCTTTTGAGAGAAAATCAAATAAAAAACATGTGATATATATATATATATTTTTCAAGTTTGTTTTTTAATTTGAATTCCCTAGGACTTGCACATGTGGGCAGAAAATGGTCTCAGAGAGACTCCAAAACTACCTTCTGTCTTTAATAAATAGAACATTACCGTGAGTCCAATGCCTGTTCTCCTTAGATTCACTTTCCTTGCAGAGGATAACTTGCTCCCTCTCTCAAAATAAGCTATTTTCAGACCCACCACGGCAGACCTCTGTACATTCTCAGATATGCTGGAACCCTCAGGCGAATACGCTGAGGTTCGGGCTGGGGCTTATCCTTCGTCCAACACGCAATAAGCTCATTCATCTTCCAGCAAACTAGTCAAACTATCCAGTCCGAATCTTCATGATTTGGCCTTTAAACCACTACCCCTCTCCTTCCCTCCAAAAGAAAAGTGAGGCCCATTTCAAATGCGAGCAAGTGTACTTTCAGCCAGATGATCTTTGCGCTTTGAGAAACAAAGTAACAAAACCACACGGCACTTCGTATGGTTTGGGGAGACACGTCTCAACAGGCAGTGCAGCTTCAGAAACACGCCGGGCACGAGGCAATTAGTCCTCCCTGTGAAGACGGTGGCAGAAGAGAAATGGCTTTCTATTTCCTCCCTACAGTGATACTTTCGTTTTTTCTTGACAGGTTTCTTGACTTTGTCAGTGTATAGAGGATGAGATTTGAGAAGCCTACATTAAAAATAAACAGTTGCTTTTGTTTAATATTATAATTTTTATCTGTGAACAAATGTATTCCACTTCAGGATGCCACCGTTACACAGATCCATCCTATTGCCCTGCAGTTTGTCATCTGCCATCACCTCTGTTATTCTCCCCCAGCTTCCAGGTCATTGTTGGCCTGGTTCTCTTTGTGGTGGTACATGGAGTGAGAGTGACTGCAAAGGACAATTTAACATTCCCTGTCCATGAATATACCAGCTTCACCCTGGGGAAATTGAATGAGACAGCGTGGTTGCTAGTTTACATAGAACAGTAGTTCTCAAAGATTTCTCTGTGCCAATAGCCTAGGGAACTCCTAGGTGTTAACAAATGCAGATTCTCAACTCCAAACCCCGAGTTCCTTACTCTGGAGGTGGTGCCCAGGAATCTGGGTTTTAATAAGCCACCTGGGTAATTCTACAGCACAAGAAAAGGTGAGAACAGCAAAAAAAGAATACAACGAATGTCTTTCTCTCTTAGCTCCTTTCCTGCCTTTACGTCATCCTCAGCGCCTCCTTTCTTACCCAGTATCAATCACCATTGGTCATTACATTTACACCTTAGTTTACTATCTTCGTCATTATGCCTCATTAACATCTGATTATAATCAGTAATGTCACCAAAGGGTTTTATTTCTCCCAGAGACACAGGATGGAACTGTCTCATGAGATAGACTCCGGAGACCTTCCACTCAATCATCCGACAGACTGCGCTGAGCCCTGTTTCTATTTGCTTATTGTGTGTGACTACCTCTCACTGTTGATCTTTCCTTCCTTTGTTTGGTATGTAAAAGTGATAACTCTATGACTTTCTCTCGATTCCCCACATCTATCTTATACTACTTATGTAATGAGACAAATACATGTCTACACTTTATAGGCAAAGACATAATTAACTGAATAAACAGAGCACAGCAAAAATTAGTAAACAAAATAAAACTCAGTATGATAAAGTTGTTTGTATATAGAGTTGTTTATATAATTTTGATGTCTTGTTTTTCTTTTCATTGATTTTTATATTTGCTCATTCACACATCATAATTTCTACTAAATTATCTCTACCTTAGACACATATTTTAACTCCTACTAACTCTTCCCTCAGTGTTAATGAGTCTTACTTCTACAAGAGACTGACAATATGTCTGTCAATCCATCTTTTGTAAATGAAGCAGTATCTTTTGTCTATTTTTATATATTTTTCATACTATTGGGCTACCTGTGGATTAAAGGGCATGCCACATTTTTTGGACTATAATATGCACTCCCCCCAAAAAAAAATTTGGGAGGAGAATGGGGTTGCGTCTTATAGTTCAAATGTAGCTTACCTGAGTTCTGTTTACATTTATATTGGTGAAATATTATGTGATTTATGTTATTAAATATTTTACCGCATTTTTTGCTTCAAAAATTTTTTCCTGTTTTCCTCCTCTAAAACTTAGGTGCATCTTATGGTCCGGTGCATCTTATAGTCCGAAAAAATGCGGTAATTTACCATCATACTATTATTTGTGGTTTTAATATAATGTCTTAATTTCATATCACTTTTCTTTGATTCTCTCTAGTATCACCAAAGGACAAAGATAAATAAAATTACATGCTGTAAAATTCCTATTCTCTTGGAAGTCTGGTTTTTCACTCAGTTTCATCCAATCTAAAAAGCTCTTGACTTTGTGAACAGTTCCCTCATCCCTCAGCTCTCAGGAAGATAATTTTAGGGAGCAGCACCTGGTATGCTGTTGAATCGCCACTTCTACCTCCACACACAATGTTAATAATGCCATATTTTCACCATAGATGGAAAGCCACTAGCATGTACTAGTGCAGAAGATGGGTTCTAGATACAGCACTGCCTGAACAAAAATTGTCATCTCTAAAATACAGTGGTTGTGTAGTCTCAGGCAAGTTACTCAACCTCGTACCACCTCAGTGCCTTTGTCTGCAGAATGAGGATGATAACAGTCACTGCCCGGCAGAGCTGTTGTGTGCATTAAATGAGTTCATGTATGCAATGCACCTGGTGCGAGGTAAGCATTTCATAACTGCTAGCCATGATTAAATTTCACAACGTAAAGAAGTGTATCATTACACCAGAATCATTCATGTTTATTTTGATGCCCTAGGCTGAACCAAGAAGTTGTGGCAGTGATACTCTAATATTTAATTATATCTGTTTAGTAATCCGGCACCATAAATGGTGACTGATGCTGCGTGAGTCGTTCCATGAAATCTCTGGGCTCTTTTGAACCAGACGCCTTTCGCTCCGGGGAGGCACTCCATTTTGCAGTGTTGTGCTTCAAGTATGCCTGAATTCCTATATCCCGCACTAGAAGTGTTTTATTGGACACATTTGGCTTGGGTCAAGGCTCATAATCCTAGTATCAAAGCTCTCCAAATATATGTTCTTTCTAGTTTAGGGTACAGTTTAGTGGGCAAGCAATCAGCCAGTACCTTCTTGGGGAAGCACAGCTGTGGAAGAGGCAACTAACCGTAAACCATTTCAAGTCCAGGTTTATCACAGAAGTGCTCAAACCCACCAAACAATACCAAATCATTATGAACTGTGTGAAGCTTTGATGATTTATCAGGGATTGTTTAATATGAATGATATTTTGGAGAATATTACCGTTTTATAATTATATTGGCGTATTTTGCAGGTGATGTATAACAGTGGCCATATATTCTAGGGCTGCACACTAAGACCCCAGATGTTTCAACAGCCTGTATGGTCTCAGTTGTGCTTAACTGTAATGTCCATATAACGTAAACTGTGTTAACATTAACTCTGTCATGTCTTGCATTGGTTAAATCCATTTTATTTCAGCCTGACAATTACGCTTACTCTTTTCCTGGGATCACAATCAATTAAGGAAGGTTTAATTAGTCATATTAAATAAATGAATCTTGTCTCCTAAGAGATTTACTTCATTGTAAGTGATATATCGTGTAGGATGAAGGGAGGTGGGAAAACAGACATTCAGGGCAGAGAACAAGCGTGTCTTTATCCTTAGACACCTTGAGAGCATCTGTACCGTCTTTGATAATAAAGTGTAATTGAATAAATACACAAACTTTTAACAGCTGTACAGCCAATTAATTTTTAATTTGTTTTAATTTCATTTGGAGTAAGTATGTGTAGGCAAATAACATGCAACCAGAAAAATCTGAGGTTGCCTCTCAGGAACACTTCTGGACTGAAATCAACCAATTAGCTGTCCTTTCAAATTCCAAATGATGCTTTCTTACTTACAAAAAAGTCTTCGTTTCATACTTATGGCAGGGTAAAAATGATAACTAACAGAGAGAAAGTGAACTAGTTTTAGATGAATGTTTGGCTTCTAAGAATTCATCTGATTTACAAATCTATCATGAAGACTAGTCAATATCAGTTTCTAGAATGCTAATTAACAACTTTTAGACCTGTACAATTTACAGAGTTCTAACTCACATATTTTCATCTAATTGTCACAAAAAATTCTGGGTAGTGAAGTTCATTTTTTACATTAACTTTTTTGAGACATAATATTATACCCATTTTAAGTATATAATTTTGTGAGTTTTGACAAATTTACATACCCACATAACCATGACTAAAATTAAGTTACATAAATTTCCAACATGTAAACATTTGCCTGTGTCCCTTTCCAGGCAAATGTTTCTCACTCTTGATCTAGAAAACCACTGATTAGCCTTCTGTTACTCTTGTCTTTTGTAGAATGCATATAAGCTGAGTCATACATGTTTTTATCTCTGGCTTTTTTTTTTTTTTTTTCTCCGAGTATTTTTCAATTCCTTTACATCACTGCATGAATCCATAGTTGGTTCTTCTTGCTAAATGGTACTCCATTGTGTGGATACATCACAGCTTGTTTATCTACTTACCAAGTAATTGATGTTTTGGCTATTATGAATAAAGATACTACAAACACTCAGGTGCATCTTTTCATGGATATGCCCTTTGAATGTAATGACCTAAAACTATGAACTTCCTAAAAGAAAAGGTAGAAGGTGTCTTGACATCAGTGTTAGTGATGGTTTTGTGAATCTAACTTCAAAAGAAAGGAAAAGAAAAGCAAAAATAAACAAATGAGACCACATCAAACTAAAAAGCTTTGGATAGCAAAGGAAACCATCATCAAAATGAAAAGAAAACCTACCAAGTGAGAGAATATATTGACAAATTATGCATTCTATAAGGAGTTCACATCCAAAAAATATAAGGAGCTCATACAACTCAATAACAACTAAATAATCCAATATCAAAGAAATGGGCAGAAGATATGAAAAGACTTTTCTTTTTCAAAAAAGACATACAGATGGCCAATGGACATAGGAAAAGGTGCTGAACCTCACTAATCATTAGGAAAATACAAATAAAAACCACAAGGAGATATCCCCTCATACCTGTCAGAATAGCTGTTATCAATAAATTAACAAATAGCAAATACTGGCAAGACGTGGAGAAAGGGGAACCTCATGTGTTGTTGGTGAGACTGCAAATTGGTGTAGCCATTATGCAAAACAGTATGGAGATTTCTCAGAAGACTATAATAATTCTACCATATGACCCAACGATTCCGTTTCTGAGTATTTGTCCAGAGAAAATGGAAACCCTAATTTGAAAAGATATATTCACCTCTATGTAAATTGTAGCATTTGTTACAATAGCCAAGAGTGGGAACAATCTAGTTTTCCATCATGGCTGAATGGGTAAAGAAGATGTGGTGAATATATAAAATGGATACTACTCAGCCATAAATAAAAATAAGAAAATAAAATCTAGCCATTTGAGACAACATGTTTGGTCCTTGAGGGTAAAATGCTAAGTAAAATAAGTCAGAAAGAGAAAGACATACCATACGATTTCACTTATATGTGGAATTTAAAACAAGCGAGCAAACAACAAAATAAAAATAAACTTACAGATACAAGAACTGATTGATGGTTACCAGAGGGGAAGGAGGGGGAGGAGGTGGGCAAAAGGGGTGGAAGGCATGGTGATGGCAGTGAGTAGGCCTCTGGGGATGATCACTGTGTAGTGTACACAGATGTTGAATTACAATGTTGTGTATCTGAAACATACAAACACCTTAATTCTATGTTTTCTGAGCCCATGCTTGTTGATGTTTTCACTGCATTAGCCTGCTTCTCATTGTATGCCTTCCCTGCACAGCTGTCTTTAGAAGAAGGTATATGTCAATATGTATACTTGGATAGATTTTTCCACCTCAAAGTAAAATTTCATAGCGTTTAACATTATTTCAGCTACTTTCAAACTCACGGTGAGGTGTGGGTACAAATGAGACCTATGATATCAAGCCTGAATAAGCACTACAATGTCACCAGCAGGTAATTATGACCTGATGCAGTTCCAAGCCTGCCTGTCACTGCCATTGCTGTCATTGAGCCCTGTCGACTCCGGTAGTAAACGGTACTTCTATATCTACATGTTAATTACGTGTGCCACAGTCTAAAGAGAAATTTTAGTATTTTTTTTGTACAAAGTTTACATTTTTAAGCACAAAGGGAAGAAACTTCATCTCTGCCCCAGCCCCTTGTCTTCAGATGCAGGCTCCAATCCAAGAGCTCAGTGATGATACTGGAAGCGAAAGGGCATGAAATCAGGAAACAACAGGTGTAGCTTGACTTCACTACCAAACCTAGTTCTGCTTGTGGTCATGTTACTTTTCCCTTCCTTTTCCTGGCAAGTGTTCTGGCTTGATATTTTCCAGGTCTTCCTAGGCTGGGTTCCCTAGGGCACTGTCTTAGTTGGGAATTCCTCCTGAAGGGGATGCTCTCAGAGGAACAGGTGAGCAAGTACAGGGATCAAAATAGGGAAAGTGGAAGGAGGCACACACGAATCTGGAATGTAAATTGAACCTCGGCATCTGTCATATCTTGCGTCAAGAAAGCAAGGGTTGACCCTGGCCAGGGAGCTCAGTTGATTAGAACATTGTCCTGATATGCCAAGGTTACAGGTTCAATCCCTGGTCAGAGCACATAAAAGAATCAACCAACGAATGCGTAAATAAGTGGAACAACAAAACAATGTTTCTCTCTGTCTCTCTCTCAAAGTTTTATATGTGGGGCACTTTCTATATATTTCATAATAAAAAGATGAAGAAAATACAAAAAAAATAATAAACACAAATATCAAAATAGTAGTTCCTTCAGAGGGAAGGGAAGCTAGAGTGAAAGAGAAGATACATATATGGAGACTCCTCAAACTATACAAAGATGCTATGTAGTCATTTTATATATTAAATATCATATTAAACTAAAAATATTGTTTAAATTACATTTATTTGGCTAGGAGTTTAGACCACATACGTGTAAGAGCTGTAAGTTCATCTGTTTAACTCCCGCATTTAGTTAGATGGTTTTAAAATTTCATATTATCAATGAGACAAGTTATAAATCTTAGAGAAGATGTATTACTTTTCCAACCACAAGGTACCTGATGATGATGATGGTGATGATGATGATGATAGCTATCATTATTGATCACTTCGTTTCATTTGAATGTTCCGATACCGCCTTGCGATAACTTAGGTATGTATTGTCCTTGCCCCTATTGGGCAGAAGTGGACGCTGCGACATTAACAGTTTCATGAGACAGAGAAAGCAAGGGGCAAAGCCAGTATATGAAGCTGCTAGGTGCAGCTCTACTCTCCTGCTCTTAACTTCTCTGCTGTAATGAATTCACACAAACCGAGTGCCTGAGTGTGTGTATATCTCGCATGAATGTAACTCTTGTATGTGAGCACCAGACTACAGTCTAGGAGAACTGATTTGTAACTGTAGTTCTGTTCATTGTAGCTGAGTATTCCTCTGAAAGTCACTTACCTTATCTGGAATTCAATTTCTGAATTAGAAAAAATTGGAATAATTCTCTTTTATCACGACCATCTCATAGGATTCTTTTAAAGACCAAAGTAACTGCCTGTGTATTAGCATTTATGAAATGTAAAAGGCTAGAGATATAAACTGGCATCATGATAGTAATTATGCCCTGGTGCGCAATTTTATTGGACTTATGTACACACACAACATATATACATCTGAAAGCAGTACTCTCATGATATGAATCAACTATACCCGCAGAGAGTCTTCTGATAGCTTCAATATAATAATCATGTTAACATGGCATATAAATAATATGCTTGTTGAGAAATAAAATCATTAATAATCATATTTCTCCATTTTCTTCACTATATATTTCACTTTCAAGGTATTTTAGCACTTTCTAAATACCATTACAGCCGTTTTAATGCTAGTAGATTGCACCTTCTGAATTAACTTCAGAATTAGAACTTTTTTCTGGATAATATACAGGTTGAATTGTGATGGATTCTAAGAGAAAATGCATTAGTCTATGGAAAATTATTCTCAGGCTAGATGGAGTGTGTCTGTCTTTTCCCAAGCAGCGTTGATTTCATTCGATATAGCATATCTCGGTGCTTTTAAAATCCAGGGGGAAATTATATTTTAAATTACTTAGGAGAAAAAATGTAGCACTGCTTGACATCAAGGATTAACTGCTTCCACATAAGTTAATTTAGTTCCAAAATGTAAAATATCAGCATGCTGATTTTGGCCTCTGACTTTATAGCTCAAATGTTACAGGTATACTTTGTAAAGGTTATGCAAAAGATGACCCATAAGCTGAGAATATTAATGAAACAAATGCAAAATTTTAATTAATTTACCTGATTATCTAGAAATTCCTATATTTAATTTTTTAAAAATATTTTTATTTATTTTTAGACAGAAGGGAAGGGAGGGAGAAAGAGAAGGACAGAAACATCAATGTGTGGTTGCCTCTCACATGGCCCCCACTGGGGACCTGGCCTGCAATCCAGGCATGTGCCCTGACTGGGAATCAAACCTGCAGCCCTTTGGTTCGCAGTCAGCACTCAATCCACTGAGCTACACCAGCCAGGGCCCTATATTTAATTTTTTTATTAAAGAGTTTTAAATTTACTTTTAGACAGAAGGGAAGGGAGGGAGAAGGAGTGGGAGAGAAACATCAACGGGTGGTTGCCTCTCATGCACTTCCTGCCGGGGGACCTGGCCCACAACCCAGGCGTGTGCCTGGCCTGGGAATTGAACCGTTGACCCTTTGGTTCACAAGCCAGCACTCAATCCACTGAGCCTCACCAGCCAGGGCTAGAAATCCCTATATTTTAAATACTATATTATAAGAAAGACAAACTGTTTTCTAGATGAACACTAAATAATAAAAGTCATACCTTGAATATCAATTGAAAAAGGATGTATAGAGTCTCTTCTATGTGCAAGAAACTGTGCTGGACATAGTAGGAAAAAAGACATAAGACAAAATTCCTCTCCTTCAAAGGTTCTCAGCCTAGATTAGAGAATCCAGCTCAAATAAGGCAGGCCATGCTATGTGTAAAAGAGTTAAAATGCTCTGAGAACATGAAAGGTAGGCAGCATAATTCCAGTTGAGGAGATAGATAAATAAAGGAAGAGTCATTTATCCAAACACATGTAATCTGTGTTTATTTTGCCTAAACATGTATATGAGCCATATGGACAGTAAGTTTGTGTTAGCAAAATCCTGGTGTGTTCACAAAATTATCTGTCTTCTCACCCTCATAAAAATAGAATTCATCATGTATTCATGTGTAAAATAAATAGTTTAAACTAAATGATTATTCTAAGCCCTTACATCTTCCAGGCCCTACATTCTTTAAAAATTACACATTTTTATACATTTGACATGAGTTATTTACCCAGGTAGACAATTAAAAGAACTTCTCACTTCTTATCTCTAAAATACAACTTAAAAACACCAGTCTTATTTTTACCTTAAAAATTTGGATAATTATGTACCATGTATATTAAGGTTAATCAGTTATCTCTGAAAAAATCATTAGTGCATAAAGACATGCTGTGATTATCATAACACAATTGAGGCCATTAACAGGGACTAATATCTAGTCAATTACCCTGATTTGTATTTTGGGGTAATTATTGGTATTAAAAAGAAATAATACAAACATGCATTTACATGGTCTTTTATAGAGGAAACCACTAAATAAAGTTCAGTTTAATAAATGACTTGCCTAAGGGCAACCAGATAATAAATGCCACAGTCATGACTGAGAAATCATTCTTTTGATCCAACTGCCATGCTATTTCCTCTTCCCTATGCTATGGCTTCATTTGTATTCATGAAATAAGTCAGAAAACAAACTTAATCATGCATTAGTTTCTAATAAACTAATACAGATCTCTCACAGAAATATCACCATTGCCCTTGTCATTATAACTACCAAGTAACAAGTATTTAACACATATCCATTACATGCCACTCAACTGGGAAGAAAAATTAGAAGAGAGCACCTCTAAAAGATTACACGTTTTCATGAAATTCAAGGGAAACAGGGGGAATGGGAGAAGCTTATAAAAATAAGAAGATTGCACCCCCAAAATATATATAATCTGCTCAGAAAAGTTCCAACCATTGTTAATATAATGAGAATGGTGTGCACGACATGAAGTAAGCTGGCAGCCAAGGAGAGTGGACGGGAATGTGCACGTGTGAACAATGACGACTTCACTGTACTAGTCAGTGGGGGTGGTAGATGCTGCTGAGTGAGCATGTGACTGTGTGGCTGTCGTGTTTAAAATGACTGAGCGAGTAAAGCAATGAATCCGCATCAGATTTTGTGTTAAGCTTGAACATTCCTCCCATTTGGATGATTCAGAAGGCTGTGGCTATGGGCAACTGCTGATTGGCAGCTTCATCATGACAACACGCCTGTTCATGCATCACGTCTCGTGCAGAGTTTTGGGGTGAAACATTAAATAATCCAGGTGATTCAGCCCCCTTACAAGCCCAGATTTGGTGCCCTGAGACTTCTGGTTTATTCCAAAACTAGAATCGCCTTTGAAAGGGAAGAGATTTAACACCAGGGCAGAGATTTCAGACCATTGATGAGATTTAGGGAAATACCACAGGGCAGCTGATGGCGTCTGGGAGAACCGTGTGAGGTCCCAAGCTGCCTAGTTTGAAGGGGACTGAGGTGTCACTGTCCTGTGTACAATATTTCTTGTATCTTGTATCTTCTTTAATAAATGTCTCAATTGTTCATAGTATATGACTGGATACTTTCTGGACAGATCATATATATTTATATGCATATGTTATATGTGTGTATGTATATACATATATGTAATATGTATAGGCATAAATACACACATACATGTGAATTAAAACCCTAAACAAAATCCTTCATTTATTTTTTATTTAGACTTCAAATCAACATGCTGACTCATTTTTGAAACTAAAAGAGTTCAGATAAATACATTATGAAGGGCCAATGGGGCAAAACGAGAGGCAAGCCCCTGAAATGCAACATGAGGACAAGGGACAGCTTACTGTTGCTGCAGAAATTCTATTAAACTAACTTCGACTAAATTGAGGCTGAAATGAAATACAAAACGGGAAGTAGTTATTTAAAAAGCAGAGAAACCCGAGACCATTTTGGTTATTACAACACAGCACGATGCATATGTTTACTTTCATGACCATACATATTGTATACAATAATGAAAACTATGTAGGGGTTCTGAAGAAAACATTTTTAACATACTGGAAAATATTGTCTAGTGAGTTTCAAATGTAAAGTGTGTCTGGAAGAAAAATATGTTCGCGGATATGTTCTTTGTACTTCCAATGAAATTAAAGAAAATACAGGTCTAAAGAAATAATTTAAAAATGATGCAATATCCTAACAAATCTAGTATGGAAAGGGGAAGCATAGCAACTTAACAGCTGGAGAAATTTAGGAGATATCACCCTGACCAAATAGTCAAGGTTAACAAGGTTAGTATCATCATTAATCATGTCAGGGCTGGGCACATAGATTTGAAAACATGGAACACCGGAGGAAAATGAGTGTCTGGAAGCCGGCGGCAAGAGCTTGGAAGGAACGTAGGTAACCAGGAGGCTGGGCAGCAGAGACATCGTTTTGGAGATTACAGAAAACTGGGGGAGGGTCAGAACAAATGGTAAATCAGAAGCGAAGTAAGTCTGGAGTGGCAACAGTACAAAAAATCACATTCCACGGCTTGACAAGGCCAGAGGCCCACAGAAAACCCATCTATGGTCACTTAAGAGAAACAAGTCTGAAAAATTAGGAAAAGCAAAAGGCACAGAGCCGGAATCCGTGCTAGTGTTGCACCAGCATCCATGCGGATAGCAATATAAGTATTTTACAATTTCTGATTCTCTTCCATGTTTTCATGTCTCAACAAAATGTGAAATGAAAGCACGTGTCTCCTTGTTTATTCTAGAGGTTTGTATCTGCTTCTGATAAGGCAGGAGCCTGATGTTTGCGCAGAGAGGTGATTGAAATGAAAAAATCTATGCTAAAATAATAGTTCAACATGCACGGGCTCAGAAATCTGCCTTTCACCATAAGAGAGACTCGGCAACATTGAAAGGCACGCGATCTATACAACTTCTGCTGAACACCCTGGAGCTCCTTTTAAGCTGTTATTGCTGTTTTAGTTTAGCTGAATCTTACTTTGCATAATGGCCTGAAACACCCGTTTTGTTTATTTAACAATATAGCATAGTCACCTTCCATATCAATCCATATAATGCCGTTTCTTCTGAATGGAATTGGCGCTTCTAATTCCTCCTAAAAATCCTACAGGAAGTTCCGTCTCATATTCCTACTTCTGCATTGAGAACAGTAAGAACCATTCGGTTCTCAATGGGCTTGCATTTGGAGCATTTCAGAAACTCTCTGGACTTCTCTGCCATGTTTTATTAACACTGACTCCCAGCATTACATTAGAATAGATTTTATTTTCTTTTTATGTCAATTACCTTGACTGACAGCCGACAATGAGTCCCCTGCTAACACCTAGGGGATGCTTAGGTGTCTCACTTTCCCATGCTACAAAATATTGAGAACCTGTCACTAAAAGTCACTTTTCTTTTCTGCTGATGAAGACAATTTTAGTCTTAACCTCACATGCAATTTGCTAAATACAATAAGGCTTAGATTAGGCAACTGCCCAACATCACAGATTTTTAAAGAGTTTCTTTTATTTTTCTCCCTTTGGAAATAATATTGAATACTCTGTGGGAGGTAGTTAAGATTTATTCATTAATTCAATCATGGCTAGTTGTTCTGTCTACATGAAGCCTAATAACTTCTTTTTAAGCACAGGTATTAAATGATTAATCATGGCATTGCTCCCCAAATACAGGCTTTGTGTTTAGACTTGGGTTTCCTGGGCAGAGAATTAAGCATGAATAATTGATTTGTACAAATCCATAAATCTTTCTCCTGGGGGTGAATGGAGTGGATCAGTACACCGAGCATTTACTTTGAGAATAATTTGAGACGTTAACCTACAAATCTGTCCCCTGGTAGCCCCGAGTGTCCCCAGGAAGTCCAACACTAACAGTGTTTTCTTCTGCTCTCAGAGTACACTCCTGCCGTAGCCACCCCAGTATGCCTTTGCAGACCTTAATGTACTTCCCTTTTCTGTTGAATTGATACGTCTCTAATAATTTATTCTTCTGTCTTACACTATGGACCTTGTTTAGCCAATATGCCTTACACTGAGGGTAAGAAAGGCCATGGTTTAGCCTCCAAAGAAGAGAGGATTTTTAGAAAATGTAGGAAGGAATTAAAGAGAAAATGCATCCAGAGGTACATTTTTAAATACTACTCCATTAGAAATATATGCTACCCTACACAATGCTAAGAGAAGTTACAGCTCAATCAATGCTATGTTTTTTCCCCATTTCTGTTTGTCTGCTGATACTACAGAGTACACCTCTGAAGCCAGACCCTGACTTTAAACTTCACTGGCTGTGTGAACCTAAGTAAATTACTGTAACTGATCTGTGACTCACTTTTGCCATCTGAAAGAAAGATTGAGAAATGGGTTCTAGTCGCATAGCACTTTTATGAGGAATAATATATAACTAGATTATTATACACAAAACACTTGGGACAGTGCCTACCAAGTAACGATCACTTAATAATCCTGTTTCCATGCAGTTAACAGAAAAACTGTTTTTGTCAGAATATTCCAGAGTAGCTTTCTCTTTACTTTTTAATTCATATTATTTCAAGTTTGATTTGACACTTGACAAAAGGAGATACAGCCCGTTCATTATTTGATAACTGGGAAATGCAGGGGTTTGCACAAGGAGTGTGTTGTTTTTTCCATTTCTCACCTCTGGGTCTCAGACACATTCTCCACTTTTCACTGCCTTGCTTGTGCAAAGCAATATTGCACATAGGGAAACCCGTCACCAGAACTCTCTTAAGAGTGGTGTCCATGTGTGTTTAGCTAGTGAGGCACCAGAAGAGATCAGAAAAATGGAGGAGAGCAATGTTGGGGTATTTCCCCTTCTACGTCTTCCTTTTCTTAACATTGCCTTTAGCAAGCAGTGTCCCCATCTTTACCAGGGTCTGTCACCTCTTCCAAGCTCCAGCTCTCTCTGATTCCTCTAACAGTATTGTCTCTTAACGCATATTTTGGGGTACAGGTGAAACTAGCTTCTCAAAACTGTTGGTTTTATACAACACCCACAGCATTGTCCTAAAAAGTAGTCTTTTCAAATTCTCTTTTAAGTTATCTGGGCCAAATTATACCTCTAATAATCTATTTTCACATAGTACGATATATGTATCTATTTTCATATTTTTGTAATTTTGAAATCACCTGTAAGTTATTTTAGAATAAGTGGACAAATATGTTTTCCAATACAGTTACTGTCTGAAAGTGCATAAAGGCAGTATCCTGTTCTAACCACCACAGGCTGAGTGTATCTGCAACCAAACATCCTTCACGTACAAGTGCTGAATGAATGCCTTGTCTTGTGTCTTATGCATAAAGCCTTCCTGGCGAGGGCATAGAGGATATGGATATATAGTAAGAACATAAATCCAATTATAGAAATGAGAAAAAAAGGTAATAGAAGAGTATTCGGCAGTCATAGTACTCCACAGGTGATAGTCAAGAGAGAAGTTTGCCATCTGGAAAAATGTATATTTCTTATGCACGACAAGTAGCCAGAGCATAGGAAGTATGATAATATTTATAATGGGCAATAAATATTTCCTTTTTTTCATTGCCTTTTAGAGAGAGAGAGACATCAGTGTGAGAAACATTGATTGTTTGCCCTCCTGTATGCATCCTGATTAGGAACCGAATCCATAGCCCAGATATATGCCCTGACTGGGGTTCAAACCTACAATCTTTCGGTTTACAGGAGGATGCTCCAACCAACTGAGCCACACTGGCCAGGTCTGAACAATAATTTCTTAAATACGGTAATAAGAAAATAACCCAACAAAAGTATGTTGGCAGCTGCTAGCAGTCCACCCATGAAAGGATCAAGAGCTGAGATCTAGCCTCTGGAATTTGACAGAAGTCATCAAAGGGAAGACAAACACAGCGGCACTTGTTCCAATACCAAAGTAAGGAGCAGAGGGAGAGTGGACATGGTTAGGGTTTCCTTTCCTGAGCTGGGATTCGAGATTCAAGCTTGATCAAATCTATGTGATTGATCTTACCTGCATACTACATGTTTATTTTTTTAAATTGTATTGATGCATATAACAAAGTAAAAGTGACCACATCATAAGTGTGAAATGAAATAAATGATCAAAAAGTTACATGACTGGTGTGGCTCAATGGATTGAGTGCCAACCTGTGAACCAAAGGGTCGCTAGTTCAATTCCCAGTCAGGGCACATGCCTCGGCTGCAGGCCAGGTCCCCAGTAGGGGGCATGCGAGAGACAACCACACATTGATGTTTCTCTCCCTCTCTTTCTCACTTCCTTCCCCTCTGTCTAAAAATAAATAAATAAAATATTTTTTTAAAAAAATAGCGACTATTTCCATCTACCTTTTACCCAAGTCAAGAAATAGAATATTCCCAGCATCCCAGGAACTTTCCTTCTGCCTCTCACCAATATTCTAATTGCTACTCATATAAACTAGGCCAACCTTTCTTTAAAACCTCATATGAAAGCATTCCTAAAATATATTTTATTTTGTTTGTTGCTTCCTTTATTTAGTATTGCCTCTGTGATATCTATCCATGGCATTGCTTACAGCTGCAGTTCACTTAGATTCAGTACGACATGATATCCCTTTTTCTGGCGATATTGTATTACAAATTTATTTATACATTTAAACAATTTGTTCTACTACAGATGGCTACATTTTTTCCAGTTTGGAACTATTAACAATAATGTTTTTAATAAAATTATATTACAAGTATTTTGATCCGATTGTGCTTGAATATCTATTGACGACGTATGTACAGATTGGTGGGCCATAGTGGATGTAGTACTTGTTCAACCACAGTAGACAAAACAGTTTCCGAGAGAATGTACTCATTTCCATTCCCACCAACACCACACGGAGACTGTTGATCCACTTCCTTGTGGGCACTGTGTCGTCAGGGTTTTTTAAATTATTGTTTTGATGAGTTTATAGTGGTATCATTGTAATTTTAATGAATATTTATCAAGTAATGACACTGAACAACTTTTCATCATTTCATGGGGCATTTGGATCTTATTTTGGTTTTCAAAGTGCTTGTTCAAAACCGGACATATTTTTCTGTGTGTTGCCTTGTCTTCTCTTGTACTGATTGGGTTAAGTTCTATGTATAAGTGCTGCGTATGGAAAGTTTGTTGTTTATATGTTAAAAATAGGTGCATTTTCATTCTGCAGCTTACCTTCAGGCTCTCTTGACAGCGTTGTTTACCATTTAAATACAGTACACTTTTTCAACTCTTTCTTATGATGAAAATAAAATGTTGTATTTTCCAAGTGCAAGAAACAACGTGAAAAGCGTACTATTATTTAGCCCTCTATTTAAGCCCTAGGCAAGTAAACAGGAATGTGTTTAATCTTCTCCACTTAGTCATTAACATTCTTTCTATATGCTTATTTTGACAATCCCTGAAGGTCGCATACTTCTGCTCCATTACTTTTGTTTGTAAAGTCAGCTCATCTTCACACCATGTTGTGATTCTCCAAAAAGTCTATGTAAGTAAGATTAGCTCTTTTTCTGTTCTTCCAAGATAGTTCTCCCTTGCCTGGAATGTAGTAAATTCACCTTGGTTTCACATATACTTGAGGAGTAATCTTTTCCCTCAGCAACACTGGCACTTACGGTGATTTGTTTAAGAAATCTAACAAGCATAAAATTTAGTCTAGAGGCAGAAAGGAAAAATAATTATATTTAGGACCCCAAGACCAGTGAGTGACATGAAAGAGGTATGCAAAAGAGAGAGCTTCCCATTTGTAATTATACACCAAGAAATTCTTATAAACTGAAGAGATAGGAAAAATATGTAATTTGTTGTTCAAACTGGAGCACGTTTAGCCAGAAAGAAGATCCTGTGTGTAATTACAGTGGGACCATGAGCATATACTAGAACTGTCCCCGGAGATCTGGAGCTTATGCCCCAATTGATTATAGAATTTTGTTCTGCAGTCTTATCTGGTTTTTCCCTCTGTTCAACAAATTATGCAGGTTCTTTCCATGAGACCAGAGGCAAACCTAATGACTCTGCTTGACCGCCTCCCCTGGTCTCCATCTCAGTTCATTAACTTTTTAAGTACATATCTATGTACAAAAGGACCTGATCTCTTTGGTCATTCAAGGTTTATGAAGAAATAGAAATCTCTTAAAAGACAGGAAGAAAAATTTGATGATATTGAAAGACACAAAGAGCTCTTTACATTAAAGAATAAAAAGTGTTTTAACCTCTTTAAAACTCAAGCCCAAATATACTATGCTTCAGTCTTAGGTCTTGACCATTGTAAATATTCCTTCACACCCTCTTCTCAGGATGTGTAAAGATACTTGAGAAGTACTATTTCCTTTAATGTTGTTAATATTGTTGAAAATATAGAAAAATATGTTTATTCTATTTCCTAGAATAATACTTCACCTGGAGTATACTCTCGAGGCAAATTTTTTATCTTTGCTGTGTTTTTTCAGATTTTTAAGTCATTTCCAATAGGATTGATTTATTTTATTTTTATGCATTTTCAAAAACTGTGGCTATCCAGTGCTGTCATTTGCTCAAAAATAAAATGGGGGTTCAGCATCCATAAGAGCTAATTTATTGAAGGGATTTATTTATTTATTATTTGCATGTAATCTCAAAACATTTGGTCAAAAATTATGCTTCGACATCTGGCCTAGACATATAGATCAATGAAATGAAATAAAGAGTTCAGAAGAAGACCTACAGTTATATGATTAATCGATTTCAATAAACATGCCAAGATGATTCACTGGAATAGAACTGATTTTTGCTATAAATTGCTGGAGTGATTGGACAATCAAAATTAAAAAAAAATAATTAAAAAGAGAATCTCACCCTATCCTGCTCTGCTCACCACCTACAAACATTATCTGATATTGGAGTACAGACCAAAATGTAAAACCTAAAACTAGACATCTAGAAGGAAACATATAGAGAATCTGTGTAACCTTGGGTCAGAAAAAGTTTTGGGTTTTTTTTTTTGACAGAAAATAAATGTAAAACATTAAAGTAGTGTCCATCTTTATCAAAAATTTAAAATTCATCTCCAAAAGACACTGTTAATAAAAGCATATGGCACTAATGATATAAAATTTCAAAATGCATATTTGAAAAATGATTTATGGACAACATAATAAAAATGTCTTAAAATTTAATAATGAGAAGAAAATCTACTCAATAACAAATAGACAAAAAATGTGAACAGACACTTTTCCAAAGAAAGATAGAGATGGCAAATAAGCACATGAGAACTGTTCAATATAGAATTATAGTAGTATAATTTCAATGTAATTAAAATCACAATGAGATTTCACTGCATATATACTAGAAAAGCTGAAATTAAAAAAAAAAAAACAGACAATACAAGGTGTTGACAAGGATGTGAAACAGTCCAAATTCTTATGCACTGATAGGGGAATGCAAAATGTACTCAAAAATAAAAAAGTAACCAACCATTGATATATACTACAAAATGAATGAAGTCCAAAAATGCTAAGGAATAAAGCCAGAACTCAAAAAGCAAAAGACTAAATGTTTCTATTTATACGATATTCTAGAACATGCTAAATATAGGATCGAATATCAGATCATTAGTTGCAGGCGCTTTGAGTGAGGAATGAGGAAGGCTGACTACAAAGGAGATTGGGGTAAACTGAGGGGGATGTTGGAAAGAAATATTTTATATCTTAATTATGTTGCTGGTTATAAAACTGATTACATTTATCAAACCTCATGCAACTCCACCAAAAATGAGTTTTACTAATGTAAATTGTATTGTCAGTAAGCCTGAACCAATAAAAATATATGTTGTTACAACTGCTCTAGAAGCATGTCCTTATTTACCTCTTGATGTTTATTTTCCTTCTCATGACTTTGCTGAACACAAAGTCCACTGTTACTTCTGCGGTGTATGAAATCCAAAGACAATCATCTGTTCTGATTAATTGGCATTTTATTTTTTCTTCTGTTATTATTGATTCTGTGCCACAAATACATTCTGCCTCCAGCTAACTGCTTCCACCCCCTAGTTCATGCTCTAAGCTCCTCAAGGGCAAGGATCCTGCATTATATTTCTCTGGATATTGATCTTAATACTTTGCGTATTGTAGGTTTTTCATAAGCATGTTGACTTGTTGACCAGGCTGTGGGAAAGAGCTTAGTGATAAATTCAGATATTGATATTCCAAGGAAGATGAATACTAAAAACAAAAACAAAAATGATCTTCCATTATTTTTAAACTTCTCTTCAAAACTGGCTGGACGAATTCATTTTTAAGATAATTTAGTAAGCACAGTCAGGAAATTTCCCCTGTGGTCAATTTAACGTCTGAGTCCCCTTGACACTGGGGACAATTATTCATGCAGGGAAGACAGGTCGACCAGCGGCTGGAAAGGGCAGCTGGCCCATTTTTCTTTCTTGCCTAGTCTAATTCTGCTTTGGGCTCAGGGAATGAGGAATGGTCTCTTACCAAGAACAGAGCGCACTGTATGTTCCCCCTGGTGCTACTACTGAAAAGTCCAAAGATTTTTTTTTAAAGAGTAAAGAAATGGAAAGCCCTTTTTTTCTATCTTCTTCCTTTCTTTCTTTCCACCTTTTTCAAATTTTTTTTTTAAATCACCCTAGACCTAATTATAAAGTACTAATTTCCATAATTTCCTGAATATTATGGTTACATTTTGTTTTCAAAATAACACATTTTTTAAAATTCTGAATCTATATGTCTGATCAGAAATTATTTCTGCATCACTTCTACAAGTTCCCTTATGCTGGGGATAGGGTTCTTTGGACATGCATACTTGTCTTCAGTCTGGAGGTAAGAATAAAAAGAGGCATATAATATATCTCAGCCAAGTGCTTGATATCTAGCATAATACAATAAATATCAGGCCTTACTCCTCAAACCTGTCCCCCTGCTCTGTTTTCCTGGATGTCCTTTCTTAAATTCATATACAGTTAGAGGTCAAGTCATGTAATTATGCAGTTTACCTTTACATATTCCCATTAGAGAGGTTGAATATATAAAACGGGCAATAGAACACACTTGACAATAGAACTCTGACGGACATTTCTGCACTAACCACTGCAGAAAGCCAACCCACAACTATAGCAACAAATCCAGGAAGCCAACCTAAAACCTTGGGAGTGTGATCAGCCAAGAATGATTTGCCATTAGGACTTGCCAACTTCCCTAATGCCTGCCCTTGCTCAGGACTGACTGGAGAAAGCCGAATACGCTCTTTGCTGTAACCTCATGGGATGTCCCACTTCTCCTTAGCCTGTCTCCAGCTTCTTCGTGCCAACAACTTCTAATTAGAACACATCTGAATCCTTCCATTTTTTTCACTAGAAGCTTCCCCTACTGTTCTCTATCTCTGAGTGTCTTCCAAACGCAAGTGGTGATGGCTGACTTTCTTGCTATAGCAAGCTCTGAATAGCATCTCTTGTTTTCATTTGGGTGGTCTTTGTTTATTTCCACAGACTCTTCGTTTGAACTTTTTTCAAAATTTAACCCTGAAAATTATGATAACCTCTTACTGTTTTCATCTCCTTTTATTTGTTCATGGGATTTTTTTGGTTTTTTTTCCTAACTCATGCAAAATTCTGCCTTTGTACAGTTTCACCAGTTTGGTATTTCAGCATTTAATCTAGTTATGCAAGTCCCTATTCAGATGTTTACAAATTCTCCTCATTTCCTAAAAGACAATTACAAAGGGTTTCATATGATCACTGGACCCCACAATTTGGGGTCATTTTAATTCCCATTTTCATCATTTCCATTCATGCCTTGCAATTCAAGAACACTGAACTATTAATACTTCTAATTTCACATTCATGCCAAAACAAGTCAGTGCTTTTACTCCTTTCCAACTTTTCCCTCAAATTACTTTTCTTAACTTTTCCACTTAATGTACTAGCTCATTCTTTCATTCTAAGATCAATTTGAACCTTGGATAAGCAACCTTATTTTCTCTAAGGAAATGTAAACACCGTATGTAGTTTGGTTGTTATAACAAATGCCATAAAATGTTGTGGTGGCTGTCTGGATACTTGTTTCTTTTCTAGACTCCAAGATGTTTAAAAGAGAGTTCCTTTTTTCCCTTTACTTTTATATTCCCATGATGTGACACTTGATAGGTTCTCTAAAAATGTTGGTTAAAATAATGCAGGTACTGATGGATGCTTAGGAGCCTGTCTAATAGAGCCAAAGGCCCTTTTCTTTTGATTATTTCTAAATGAGTTTAGATTTATTTTTATATGGAGAACTCTATTATAAATTTCTCATTTTTATGCACAGAAAATAAAACAACACCAAAAACGGACCAGATAACCCTACATAATCTAAGTTTGATACACATTTTAATGCATTGTTTCTTTATTAACAAATTATACCACACAAGCAGGTTACTTTTGCTGTCTGATTACAGAGTTAACAGAAATTGCATCTGTATGTAAAGCAGCAGCATCAAATTATACTATGAAGAGAGTCTTCATCTGGACCATAGGATTGTAACATGGACTGCGAATCTAATGACAAGAAGATAAAACTGGCTGCTATGGTGAAATCACTGCAAGAAGTTTGTTTTCCACATTTGTGATAATAAGCAGTTCTCCAGGAAGTGATAATACATTAAGTAAGGGGATGGTGTAGCCAGTGAAGGGATGATGCAGAAAATCGCATGCACTTCAATCAGTACAAAAGATGCGCAGACACCGTGAAAACTTGAGCAGGTGTAAAACACCAGCCGTGACTATCTGCCCCTGGAGCTGCACCAACCCTGGAGTGAGGCTTACTGCTCTGACTGAAAGTGGCGCCCTTTATCTTAGTACTTGAGCTTGAGAATCAGTTAGAGGAGTCGTTTTAAAAAGGAGGTTTCATTTTTAAAGTAGATATAGGTTAGGGAGAGAAAGATAACATTGGGCAAGTATTGACTCCTTGAGAACTCAATAATTATTTAGGAAGCCAAATGAAGCAGAGGAAAGTTAAAATTTGGAAGAAAATGTTTCTCTCAGAGTAAAACTCAGTTTCCTGAGAGATTTTAAATCAAACACACACTGTAAGACATGATTTTAAAAGCGGGGATTCAGGCCCATCTTCCCAGTCCTTCTTTGCTTAAATTTAAACATTTCTAATTTTGTTTTTTTCTTTTGTGGTTTCAGGAAGACTTCCCTTTAAAAAAGGAAAAGGAATTCTGATGCCATTCCTATCCCTTGCTATTTGTTTTTAAGTTTGCTACACATTTTGACCAGAACCAAATTGTCTAACATCCTGAAAGGCTACTCTTAAGTACCATGAAAGTGGCCAGGGCAGGTGTTATACTTCTCTATCATGTAACAGGTAACTGCCTGGCTCTCAAAATAACATAAAGAGTGGTATTTGTTTGTTTATAATAAACCTAACCATAATCTTTTGGCAAGATTCTTCATCATATTATAGATTTATTCCAAAACAGTTTTCACAGGGGAATGGCTTGTGCTTCATTATGCTGAATTTTAAACCAGTTAGCATATTATGACAAAATACTCCAAAACTGTTTGAGCACAGTGTCATTAAAATTTGCAAACTGAATGCTGAGCCTTTAGAGATATGCATGAACCCTCCACATTTTAAAGAGGCTCTGTTCCCTTAATAAAAAGAAAAAAAGGCAGAATGTTCAAATAATAAAAAAAAATCTAGGAGCATATGTTTGCTCTTTCAAAACACATATTGGCTTTTCATGCAAACAAAATAATGTGGAGAAGAAGTTGGACCAGTTTGAAGGCTGACTTATTGAATTATACATACTTATAAAATATCCAGGACAATCTATTTGGCAGGCAGAGGACTATTATACTGTGAATCTTGTGAAAAAGGTTTTAAACGAAAACATGGAACAGTTTGTTCAGGTGAAGAGGTATAGTTAGAGCATCCAATGTAGTCGCCTAAAGACAGTGGGCAGAAGACCGCTGGACCAAATTAGGCAGCACTGGCATCTGAGAGCAGACAGAGCCAGAAAACCCATAAAAGGAAAAGAAACAGGGGTTTCTGTTGCACCTACTAAAGCCTGACACCTAAAATACTTAATACATTTAACATAATGTGCATTAAATAGATAACATGTGTACAATTTAGTGTTAACCAAAATAGTATTAGGTTAACAACTAATACATTCAACAGCCAAAAGCAATGCTTATTAGTCATTTTTCCATTGGTTCACTCAGAACATTTATTGAGTGGTGAGCAAGTTGGACAAGACTTTTGCTTGTAATAAGTATTATTCTATTACTATTTTAGTGATCAAACTGGTCATAGCCAGGTTGGGGACAGACAGGAGAAGATGATGAATGCCTTCCTGAGACTCATTATTCAGGACATGTGTTGTCCAGAACAAAGCTGAGCAGTAAAAAAAAAAAATGACATAAACGGTTATATTGGCAATATGTGTGAAATACTTGACTAAATTTAGCAACAAAAATAAAATTGATGTGTAGAGCATCAAGCATCAGTAGGATATAGAAGAATTTGTTTGTACCTGAAATATAGCAAGGCAATCATAATTATTTAATTGTAATACCATTTTACATTTCCTAAAAATCCTAGAAATAGTATCTCAGATGAATTTGGTTTTTCAAGCTTAAAAATAATTAATTTGCCTATCATAGAAACACCAGAATATATACGGCAGCTAACAGAAACCAACCAACATATCCCCCCCCAAAAAGTTTTATCCCAACAAAATAAAACCCACTAATACAGCAAATCATGGGACTATACAAATATCATTTTCATGTATGGTCTATACAGAAACATTTCATATATGATGCCGAGGGAGAATGAAAGATATCGAAACAAAGAGGCAGAGGGGCAGGTTGGTGGCAGATACAAGCACAAAGAGAATAGCTCTTTTTTTTTTTTTAAATGACATTGAGACACTCAGGTTTTATGTTCATTGTTCATATAGCCGCTCTGCCCCCATAATTTTCAGGTTGGGACATAAGGCAAACAAACATCCATATACATAGTTAGGCATATATGGCGTGGGGCAAAGGGAAAATAATAATGGAAATATTATAATAATTAATGAATATTACAAGAATAATCTCTGTGTTTTGCATACTCACAACCATAAACCTCCTTTTGTCCCACCCTGTATGCTCATAAAAACAATTTTATCGCCTCTCCCCTTCCTAGAGAAAAGGAATTCTTTCATACAGAATTAGTTTGCTAAGTATTAACATGTCATCTACAAGGTGTTCCATCACTTATTTAAATATTTACTTAAATATGCATTAAGTAATTTTACAAATGCAGTTCTCTCTACAGGAAAGTTGGAAGAATTACTAGAGCTCTTTATATGATGTGAATATTCATTGAAAAGCATTTGCTGTCATTATTGGTTACTTTTACTTAAAGACGGAGCAATGAGTCATTTTAAACCTGGATATATTTCTTACATTTTGGTGATCATGAGAACTCTGATACTATTATGAAAGCCATCACGTCCTCTCTTTGGATATGTGTGTGTGTGCATCCACATTCACACACACCTGCACATGCACACAAAAATTATGTAATATCCGGGATGTTTATGGATCACCTGAAGATGTTTAGGGGCCTAAAGACTCCACAGAAGAACTCTTGTTCTAAAATATTTTAACTGAATAAAACTTCTAGGTCAGTGAAATACAGGTAGTATCCAGTATGATTCATCCTGGGTTCAGCCATTCCCTACACTGACCCAGAGTGGCCGCAAGCAGTCCTATCCAAAGGGCAGTATCGCAAACCCAGTCTTTTTGTAAAACCACAGAAGTTTCAGCAGCTTTCAAATTCCAAATTCACTAGCATTTTTTTGATGGAGATATTTATATTCCCTGCATGATATCTTATTTTTCTGATGGACTACATTTCACTCTTTTTGATGTAAGAAAAGAATGCCACAGAAAACCACGCATAATCTATTCCCAAAGTATTGCGTTCCTCCTGGCTGCTACCACTTCTCAGGCACCGAAAAACGAAACCACACGCTGCATTTAATTTCAGCATCTTCACAAACACAAGCAGCAGGTCCCACACAAACTAGCTGTCTTTTGGAAACTAAAGTGTTTCAACCAAAAGTTATTTCTTGTGGGTGACTTTGCCTGCTGTCCCTTGGCTTTCCCAGCATTCTTTTCTCCTGAGGTTACATGTTGAGGTCTAAAGGCCACAAGTTCACCCTTCTTATGTGTAACATGGAACTCAGTAGAAGCCACTTAAAGACTTACAAAGCATTTTAGAGCATTTTACTCTCTGATTAGATTTGCATGTATCCACGTTCCGATTGTCCCAAATGTAATTAACTTTTTTCTGCTTATCAATTATCTGGGAAGATGTGCCAAATGCATCTTGACAGTGCTCTGACAGGAGCTTGCTGCAGTTACAAATTATTTGCAATAAGTTCATTTATATCAGAGTGTAATTCTCTGCTACATGAAGAATGAATACTATTTATTCGTGTGATAGTAGAAATACTCCAAGGGATTTCTGTCAAAGAGAACTGGGTCATTATTTGTTGGAATGAACAAGTCATTAGGAAGCACAACACATAAATCTCAACCAAGACAAAATTCCTTCTCTCTTTCCCTTCAGTGTAAGATATTGTCTATCAGTGCAAAACCAAGAATTAGCTAATCAGGTTTTTTTCTTTTTAGTGTATCAAGTCTGATGTATGTATGCATGTATTTATTTATTTTAACTTATTTTTATTGTTGACACTATTACAGATATCTCCATTTCCCCTGGTTTGCCCACCTCTACCCAGCCCCTGTCCCCGCCCCCTTCCCTATGGCCATCACCACACTGCTGTGTGTGTCCATGGGTTATGCATAGATGATCTTTGGCTGATCCCTTCACCTTCTTTCGTCCAGTTCCCCACCCTCCCCCCTGACAGCTCTCTGTCTGTTCCACGTATCCTTGCATCCATTTCTATTTTGTTCCTCAGTTTACCTTGTTCATTAGATTCCACATATAAGTGAGACCATACGGCATTCATCTTTCTCTGACTGACTTGTTTCACTCAGCACAATAATCTCCAGATTTATTCCTGTTGTCGCAGAATTCAAGATTCAGCTTTTTAAAATCCACATTAATGATGAAAAAAGTACCCTGATATTTCAGACACTGTATGCTGAGTTTAAAAGGGTAGTATGAAGAGAAATAATATTTAAATGAAGTAGTGAAAGCCAGTCATAAATTCGGTCATCCTCTTCACTTCCTATTTGTCATAGAAAAATGCTGATAAATAATCAATTTAAAGCTGAAGAAAAATTTTTCACTATGTTTGTTCATTATCTTTTTTTAATAGAAAAATAATTATTTAGGCTTAAAATGTATTATATTCTTATAATAATTGAACAACAGATACTTATGTTTATGTCAGAAAATGATCTGATTAAATAGAATAGGTGACAGCTTCATTTGGTTCCCATATAAGGAGGCATAATTAAAATATAGAATGTGAATGGTCAGTAAAGCCATTAAAATATTCAAATTCAGCCCCAGCTGGTGTAGCTCAGTGGATTGAGCGCGGGCTGGGAACCAAGGGGTCCTGGTTCGATTTCCAGTTGGGGCACATGCCTGGGTTGCAGGCCAGGTCCCCGTGAGGGCCATGTGAGAGGCAACCATGCATTGCTATTTCTCCCTCTCTTTCTCCCTCCCTTCTCTTCTCTCTAAACATAAATAAATAAAATCTTAAAAAAAAGATTAAGAAATATTCAAATTCACTAGAAAACAAAATGCAAATTGTTCCAACAAAAAAATGCCCCTTTCACCCATAAAATTGGAAAATATTAAAATAATGATTAAGGCCCTGGCTGGTGTAGCTCAGTGGATTGAGCATGGGCCTGCAAACCAAAGCATTATGGGTTCGATTCCCAGTCAGGGCACATGTCTGTGTTGCGGGCCAGGTTCCCAGTAGGGGCTGTACTAGAGGCAACCACACATTGATGTTTCACTCCCCTTCTTTCTCCCTCCTTTCCCCCTCTCTAAAAATAAACAAAATCTTTTTTTAAAAAAGCCAATAACGATAAAAAATAAATGACTAAATAATAGATTATTATTACCTATCTACCTATGTGTCTATCTAACCCTTCATCTGTCTTGCTACAAGATTTGAGAAATACATGCCTTGAAAATTCTATCAATTTATTGAAAGCATCTTTCCCACTGAGCATATGTTAGCATACAGACTTTGGGTTGAATCTTTAGGATCTTATGTGCAAAGTGGGAGACGTACAGCCAGGACAAGCTCCTATAAGTGTGGGTTCCATGAAAAGCTGGCTAATTTGGGGGTGACTTAGGAAATGTGTTGGAGCATTACACTAAATACGACGTGCACACTCTGAAATCAATCGGGAGGCCTCTCTCTGTTATTGGGGGCACAAGTTTACTGTATCTGGACCCACGCCCTGAGAAGTCAGAGCCTGCATGTTCCAGGTCCTTGGCCACTCAGAAAATCTCCTGAGGTGTCGGGCTCCTGTATTTTGTAAGATTTACCTCTCGATATGGGGGGAAATGTATATGAAAAGTCCAAGGCATCTAGGACACTTACTATTTCCTGTAATCAGGTCTTAAGACAAAATGCCATCATGTAGTGAATTATTTTGTTGACCAGTTAAACGTTGAAATTCCCTGAAATCTCAGTTACGTTAAATAGTTTCGTCAGTCAAATGTGGTTGCAGAGTTTGTGTGCTGAGCTAAGGGAGCAAGCATAAACCGAAGTCTGGCCTGCACTCAGCTCACTGGTTCTGTGCCCTGGAATTGGGCTGCATCTGTCTTTAGGAAAGCACACCAAAATACCTTTCATCAATTTGCCCTTCTCCACCCTGGGAGCAGACTTTTCTAATTGTTCTTCCCAGGAATCAATTTTTTATAATTCGTCCACATATAGAGGCTTGCCCTCCCCTCTTTGAATCGAGAAGAAGTAGTGTTTTAAAGGGTGGTAGCAGCCCTGTGCAGAGAGTAATCCAGAAGCAAGTGATCAAGTTTTATTGCTGGGCTTGCTGGGTGAAAACAATCTTCTTGCGCTTTCTTATCTTATTGTAATGGAGAAAAAGTGTTTGTCAGGTCAGTAGCTGCTTGCCAACTAAATTGATTTGTTCCTATAATAAGACCATATCTGGAAGAACAGCTGAATCGGAATGATGATATGATTAAACTTAAAATCCTCCACTGTTTTTCCAAGAGGCATTTATCTTTGGCATCAGCCACGAGGAAGTCTTGAATGGGAATGCAATAGAATCACCATTCCTGATTCTTTAAAGTTTTGATATTGACTCTGATATCGGCAATTCCCCCAGGATTTGTTTTTCCTTTTGATTTCATTGTCTTTTTCATCCACGATAGCCCTGACTTGCTGTGTCAGTGAGCCCTGGCAGAAATTCTGCTGAGTCCCAAGGATACATGTTCAGATTACTCATTCTGTTTTACCATGAGGAAGATCGAGTCAGATCTTTTTTCATCATCTGACCCCTGACCTCGACTGCTGGACCTGGCTTCCCAGTAACTGGTATTAGACAATGGGTGCTGTCTAATATTATTTCCTCCATGTAAGCACGGGCACCACGGGGTTGCCTCTTTAAGGAAGGATAAGAGGAAGTCACAGCATATAACTGCCGTGCTGTTGCAACATTCTTTATCAGGAAAAATTTTTTTCTAAAGGAAGAAAATATTCAAGATAAGAGAAAACCTAGAAAATTTTTTGACATCAACTATCCAATCCCCCCCCAGCATCCTCAAAGTGATTCTCCAGGCAGATACAGAAGTCTGTGTCTTAAAAAAAGGATGAGCGCTGCGAAATGTCAAATAGTTGGGTAAATTCATGCACTCATGTTTCCTCTTTCTTTACAATATACCTTTTTAAACTTACAAGCTGATTAAAATATATATTTAATTGCAAAAGAACTAAAATATACAAAGCAATCTTGAAAAAGGAAAAAAGTAGGAGGCCTTGCATTACTTCAATTCAAGATTAACAATAAAGCTGCTACAATCAATCAAGACTATGGGATAAAACCACACATATGAAAGAGAAAGAGAGAAAGAGGTTGAAGGAGAGGGAGAGAGAGAAGGAGAGGAAGGTGAAGAAGTCAATCGATGTAATAAAATAAAAAATCTAGTAATAAACACATGGTTGCATAATCATTTTATTTGAAAGAAAATCACAAAGGTAACCCAGTTGGTTAAATAATTTTTTTTCTAGAAATGATGCTAGAATAGTTGAATATCCATCACAGACAAAATAGAAAAACTAAAACCGTAAAGCACTTTAGGGAAAATGCAGAATATAGTTGTGTCTTGTAGTTAGCCAGTGTTTCCCATGTCATAGAAATCATTAACTAAGAGCAAAAGTATATACATTAGAATGTATCTATGTAACTATATAAAAAGTGACTACATAAAAAGTTGGAGATGTATGTATTCACAAAAGATTGGTAGCCAGAATATCTAAAACATTCCTACAAATCAGTAATGAAAAGAAAAGTGACCTATTAAAAATGGGCAAGAAATTTAATAGACACTTTGCAAAAGTTGTTCTTCATTATGAGTTATTAGAAAACAGAAATTAAAATTACCACCCACCAAATGGAATAAACTTTTAAAAAGACTGATAACAGCACATGTATTTGAAGACCTGGAGCAACTGTAATGACCGTATATCGTTTGTGGAAATGCCAAATAATATAACCTTTGGGAAAATGTATGAAGAAACTTTCAACCCAGGAGGAGAATTTCAAATTCTTCCCAAAAGAAAAGATGAATAATAATTGAAAAATTACCTATTTGATTACATCAGGAAACTTGCATATTATAGCTCATGGGCAAATCCAGCCTGCTGTCTGTATTTATAAATACAACTCTATTGGAATGCCATGTCCATTTATTTTAAATGTATATCTCTGCTTTAGTGTTACGATGGCAGAATTTAGTTGTGGCCAAGACTATGTGGCTGGCAAAGAGTAACATCCTTACGACCTGTCCCTTTCCAGAACTAGTGTGCCAACCTCGAGAGTACATGATTAGGAAGTTAATCATGGTTTTTAAATTTTGAATGGGTGTGGTAGAAGCAACCAGAAAAGGAATGATAGGTAGATGAGAAAGCAGATGAATGAAGTAGGAATAACTTATTTTAGAAATCTGCTGGACAAGTAAGTATAAACACATGTTTTTGAGTTTTGTGACTCATTTACTTACTCATTTGGTGTTTGTTTTATTTTGCCACACATTCATTTTGTGAAATCTAGGAATGTTGCAAGCCCCGCAGAAGCTCTGAAGATGCAGGTACATGATGAGATAACGGAGAAGGTGTGGCTCTGGAGTAGTCAGGATAGAGTGAGATCACAAACTCAGTGGAAGGAACAGCCTTGGTAAGGATGACGGCCTTAAAATTCCCTCGAGGCACGTTTGAAAAGAGAATGAAAAGCTCAGTATATAGCATTTCATAAAGACTTTGTTTTCTGACTATAAATTTAATTTGTTACATAATAAATAGATCAAGACCATGAAACAACTTTTAAAAATGTAGAAACAAAAGAAATGAATTTCTCCCCTAACTGAATCATCCCCCAAGGAACAATTTTTGATCAAATGTTAGCATTGGTTCCTCTGTATTTTTATGGGCATGTATTAACATACATAATTTATTCATGTTTTATGCAGTTAGGATCATAGATGTACTATTCTTTATTTGCTTTCTTTATCATTATTAGTCAATTATATTTAGATCCCTCTCTTTTTTAATAGCTTAACACAGAAGAACTTTTCTATAGATACTTCAGGTTTTATCTTACCAATATTTATGATGTACGTTAAAGTTATTTTTAATTTTACTTATTTTTAGGATATTGCCATTAGTGTGCATGTCTATAGCTATGTCTTGCTTTTATTAATATGGAATAAATGCTCGAAGTGGAATTCATAGCAGTTTTAAACTGAAATGTTAAGGGACCGTGGAGCAGACAGTGCTGATACTATCCAGTTAAGAAACAGGCAAATTAATTGGCTGATATAAAAGAAAACGGTTATATTCAGGCCTTGAAGAGCACGGAGAAGCTTAAAAACAACTAATGCCATAGGACACTCATGTCGCAGCATTTTTTCCAATTATAATACTATTTTATCCTTTATTTCTAAATTCCTGCACCACTTCTGAGTGTTGCCGTAGCTAAACAGAAAGCACCTTTCTCATTGCTCTGAAAAGGTGGTGGCTGACAGCAGAGCTAATCTCGCCGTAGTCCCGCTAGCCTCTTCTTGCTCTTTCATCTGCATGCTCTGTTAGGGCACCAAAAAAAGCTCTTGCAAAAGCAGGATTGCACTCCACACATCTGAAGGCATCTGATTTCTTCCCGTCAACCTGAGTGGGAGAATGCAAACTATTCAAAAGTCTCTTAGTTGGCATTTTGGCAAAATGGACCCAAGTTGCAAATGAAGCTCTAGAGAAGTTTGCACTGTTCTCTAATAAACCTGCTTTACTGATTCATCCAGCCATTGTAACCAAATTCACCGATTGGCCTTGCTAGTCTTTTCACAATAGGCTTCCAACACTAAAATTGTTCTCATAGTAAGAAAATAATAATAATAATAAATTAAAAAGATGGTTAAATGTTTGAATTTAGCCTAGTAGCTAGATCTGTTTAATAGTTCCTTGCTTTGTATGAGGCGCTATTGTCCTGTGTACAACTTTCCTTGTATCTTTATCTTCTTCAGTAAATGTCTCTAACTTTCATAGTACATGGCTGGATACTTTCTGTCATATATTCATTCAGTGAATGAGCTGTGACAGCCTACTATGTGCCAGGCCTACGCAAACAAGTTTAGAATACAAGTATAGGCAAGGCATAGTTTCGGGTTCATGAAAGTTTCACCATAGTGAGGGAAAAAGACAAGCAGAGAAAACATGTTGCTATTATAATGAAGGCAGGGTGCTACTGGGCTTTTCAGAAGCTTAACATAAGTCATATGAAATGAGAAGTTTGAACAAAGTGAAAGAAAGCATAGTCCATTGGTAGAACTGTAAGTACTGCAGAAGAGCTGGTTGCTGGCATTTGGAGGAAATAGTTTGAAGGAGAGGTGAGTTATGTAAAACAAAAACTATGACAAAAGCCTCCAGAATATGACTTCATTCTACCTTATTTCTTCACATAGAAAATGTACATATAATTGGTCATATGTTTGGAGAATTTAAAGGATTTTTATGCAAAATTTGAAAAAATATCTTAAATTTGAAATTAGCAAAGACTTTATACAAATTTTCCAGGGATGATAAAAATCAGTATGAGCATTTTTACTTACATTTGGCATTCATAGGCAAATGCATCAATATAATACAATCAATATAATTTCTTTCCAAGTCTCATGGTGTCAACAGAGAGACAATTACAAAAAGAATTACAAATTACCTATGTTTTCTAATGTCTTTGTTTTGAGGAGAAACTCCTTGCTATTTTCAAAGAACACACAACACAAAATTCAAAACCAATTGGGTGCAGGCCATTACCATTTCCAAACCAATAGCAAATTTACCAGCAATGTCAATTACCACACATAATCTGTTGATACCTATTGTTAACTCTATGTATTAAATCTTTCCTGTTTATACCTTTTGGGTGGATTGGGTGAAAGAGTGAGTGGAACGTGATGAAAAACTTAAAGGCTATATATTTTGAATATGCAGAGACTTTACCAAGTGTTGACGGTCACATCAACAGAAACAATGGGTACTAAAGGTTGCTAGCCCATTACGTATTAATAATCTGCTTTACTACCACACTTCCCGCCACAATGCAATTACATTTAAATCGCCATTTAATCACATTTATCTATCTACTGTTAAACAAGGCATGACATTGTCGGCAATGTAGAATATTACCGTTGGATTGCAGCTTGCTTACAGAATTTGGGAACTGCAAAACAGGTTGAAAACCATCCTTCCTGTGAATTAATGAGCTGCTCCGATCATCTGCCCTTTTCATCTCCACTGAACAGGCACAAAAATGACAAAGGAATAATTGCGTTAAATTTTTGTTGTGCATTGAGTTAAAAGCATACTCTGTAAATGACAACATGGCAGGCTTTTAAAAAGGTGAGAAGGCCGAATGCACAGTAAAATTAAAAACAAGTGTCATGTGTGCACACGAGTAATTCAGATGTTTCCACAAGATTCTTATGCAAAATAAAGTGTTTTGGATTATTAGGGGAAAATATACGTGTTCAACGTATATTTGCATTTGACCGAACATATACCGAGTGACTACTGTGTGGAAAACACCATGCTAGGCCTTAAGAATACAAAATAAATAACATTTTGTGGCTATTAAATTTTTTTCTGTGCAGATTGCTCCCTACTTGTTTTCCTCATAATTTATACAAGATTTATGTTCATATTTCTTTGTTTACTAATTTATATTCTTCTCACAGGCTCTTTTTTTTTCTGGCTTAAAAAAACAGAAATTTATTGTCTCACAGATCTAGAGACTAGAAGTCCACATTTAAGGTGTCAGCAGAGCTAAGCTCCCGCTGGAGCCTCCAGAGGAAGGTCTTTCCTGTCTCTTCTGGCGTCCCTTGGCATCCCTGGCATCCCTTGGCTTGTGGCTGCATCACTATAATCTCTGTCTCCATCTTCTTCCTTTCTGCGTATCTCTCTCTATACCAATGCCCGGTTTCTTATGAGAACACCAGTCATATTAAATTAAGGTCCAACCTAATCCAATATGACCACATCTTAACTAATGACATCTGCAAAGACTCTATTTCCAAATGAGGCCACATTCTGAGGTTCTGGCTGGGCATGAAGTTTTGGAGGACACTATTCTATCCAGCACACTTGCCATCAAAGGAATGGCAGGCATAAGCAATGGCATGTTTGGTGACCATCCTGTTACAGTAAAGTTCGGGGACTCTGAGAAAAGACTCTCAGAGCCGACAGTTCTTCGTTTATTCAGCATGCACTGACATAAAGGGTCAGTTCTGACATGTGCTTAAGGGCTTTCTTCGTTTTACAGTAAAAGTTAACACACTCCACTGCACATCTAGTTTGAGAAAATGCTCTGTATTAATGCAGGTTCTACTTTATTGATTAACGCATACCAAAGAAAAACAAAAGAAGAGTATACATTAAAAATTAGATCCAACAGGGAATATTTTCTTAGAATAAAAAGGAGGAGGTCTAGCAAGAAGCCCGTGGATTTAGGAAAACACATGAGCACCTTATGAGCAAGTTATCTGGAGGTATGGAAATAAATAGCACAATAGACATTTAAAGAGTCAAAGTGCTTTCTCTGAATATGCAACAAGAACATCTGCTTCACATGTTGCAAGGATTTACCTTTTTAAAATGACATGCGTGTTTAAATTTTACAAAGTCCTCTGGAAAACTATCAAAACATATGTACATACTAAAAATGACATAAGGTGATCTGCCAAAAGTAGTTAAACCTAGGGAGACTGGCTGAGTGTGAACTGAGGAAAGAAAGCACTCAGCTTAAACATTTTACAGTTTAACCCTGTGCTATCACCGTCTCTCTGTTTTGGCTTTAACCTTAATCCTTACTGAGTAATGATGCTTTTCAGTTTCTATCCAGGAGGGACATAGCTCAAATTAGAGTCCTACCTAGGCATCTTAAAGCAGAGTCCATCCATATAAAAATACTTATGATGCTCTTCTGGTTAAAGGAGCCAAGTGTTCCTTTACCACAAAAGGAACCAAAATGCCAACACTTAAAAGTAGTTAATTTGAATGAAAATACACAGTTTGTTGAAAAGTAAAATATCTCTGAGTTATTCTATTGTGACTTGGTAGTTTGTTTTTAGTCCATGAATAGAAACTGCAATACTGTTATTTATTTATTGCCAGCCTAATTAAAAGTTAAGTAATTACTTAGCTATATCTTCATGGTTATACATATGTAGCCTTGAAAGGTTCAAACTTTAAACATTTTAAGTTTGTAATTGGTTTTAAAGATATAAGTACACGTTCTAATGCTAATAATAACTTTTAAGGAATTTAGTAATAAGTTTTATAACAGTAGTACTTTTAGAGGCATAAATGTATGCTCAACTTTGCAGCATAAAAGGAGAAATAAGATTTTTTCACTAAAGTGTAAATGTAACATATTTCTGGCTGCCCTTTTACAAAGGTTCTCAGTCTCACCCCACTGGGAAACCCTCAAACAAGTGCATAGTTTTCCTATGATTATTACTAATGTCTTAGTGTAGTATTACACATTATATTGGTTATTTTTCCATGTAAAAACTTTGGGCTTTCCTTGCTAGTTGCCCCATGCCCTCTGAGTTCTCTCCCTGGGAAGAAGGAACGGTCACTAATTGCCTTCCCCCTTCAGACGGGAGAGCACACGGAGCTTTCCCACTCAGGTGTGTTCTTTACCCGAACACCCAGTCACAGTCTCCATTGGATGGCCATTCAGACGAGACATCAGTGATGGAATTAACAGGTATGAAATGTAACAACTCAGAAGTCCCCGATCTGCTCGTAAACAAGGTCTTTGTGTTCGCCAAGTCTCCTTTGGTGTAATTACATCTGGAATCCAGAATTAATTAGATGCCGAAATTTTCCCCAAGTTTACCTGATTGTTTGAATACGAAGGACAGTTACCACTTTTTAGAACTAGGCTTCACAATTTTTTTGAGCAGGTTTTAGTTCACAACAAAACTGAGCAACATACATAGATTTCCCAGATGTCTCCCCCTCCCCCCGCCCACGTATCAACCTGCCCCACACTCAAAGTTCTGCACCGGGTGGTTTTTGTTCCAATCAGGGAGCGTGCATTATCACCCATTGTCATCGTTCGCATTTGGGTTCCGCATTGTGCTCTAAGTTCTGTGAGTTTTGACAAATGTCTAAGACATGTATTCACCCCTATAGATACGGCAGGGTATCCATTTAGTCCCTGGAATGACCTCTCCTTGGGCACGGCTGTGAGTGGGCTGATCGCCACTAAAACCCCACAATGAAGATGCCCGTGAGCTTAAATCCCTCCCTATTGTCTTGTCTGCTCTGCTCGCCCGACCAGACCCCTCTACTTCTTCAACGTTGATGTTCTGTTGAGTTAGGCTGACCAGGCTGACAGTTCCTGTGACTTCCACCCCTGTCTCTGCCTTCTCATTTGCACAGTGCGATGGGGACAGCGGCTGTGTGCACCCACCTGATGTGTCAGGCCGGTTGTTCTGGGTGCTGACTCCTTTCCGACACTCGAATGTCAAAGGCACTGTGAGGACTGCCACTTACCTGAAGCATGATAAGGTTCACAAACAGTACATTTAAGAGAACAGATGAAAAGGTTCCCATTTATTTTGAAATTAAGCTTGCTTATCTTTAGTAGCATTTTATTGTGATCACGGAGCAAAAGAACAATATATATTTCAGTAGTGAACATTAGAGACTCAAATTTTATGCTAAGTGCTGCTAGTTTGTTTGGTCCCTGCGCCACCCTTGGGAGTTAACTCATCCAACAGAGGAGAACATCACAGAATCTTGGAACGCTGAGGCATCTTACAGATTATGCAATTCTCTACCATGCATGTTGCACATGAGGAAATTGAAACCTTTTTGGTTAATGGGGATTGCCCAGTGTTACTCAGTTGGCAGTAGCAAAACTAAAATCTATAGGTCTCCATATTTACGGCTTAGTCTTCTGCCTAAGCGTTAATATAAGGTAAATAGTTTGAAAGAGAACTCAGGAGTAGGAGCAGAAGGACAATGGACAGAGCCTCATGGTATAATTCCTGTTGTTACGTTTGCCAAGGGCAAAGTCTGTGTGATACAGTGAGAAATGTATATTTGGTCTTTGTCTTTGCTTTCTGGCCTGGTCTCCAGAGTGCTAAGCGTTTTGCATGTTAATGAGATGACTGATGGCTGAAGTCACCTAGATAGCCTCAGGGTGGAGGCTGAGAAAGACCAAGGAATAATTAGTGTGTTGAAATGTTCAGCCCCACTCCTGACCTCTGGGGAAAGGAGAAGGGCTGAAGTTTGAGTTCAGTCACCGATAGCTAATGATTTAATTAATCATGTTTGTATAATGAAACCTTCATGAAAAGTTCTAAATGATGGGGTTTGGAGAGCTTCTGGGTTGGTGGATGTGTCCCCACGTTGGGAGGATGGTGTACCCCGAATCCGTAGGGGCAAATCTCCTGTGCCTAGGCCCCTTCCAAAGTTTGCCGCAGATCCCAGCTCATCTGGCTGTTTATTTTTAGCATTTTATAATAATCTGATAAGAGTAAGTCCAGTAATTCTCTGAGTTCTGTGAGCTGTTACAGCAAATTAGAGAACTCAAGAAGAGGGTGTCGTGGGAACCCCCAATTTATAGCTTGTCAGTCATAGATGGGAGGCATGGGACTTGTGATTAGCATCAATATGGGGGGGCAGTTTTGTGGGAATGAACCTTTTACCCATAGGGTCTGCATAACTGTGTAGTGTCAGAACTAAATTCTAACAACCAGTTGATACGGGGACTGTTGGAGAACTGGTTGGTGTGGCAAAATATACCCACACTTTTGGTTTCCCAAGTGTTGTAAGTAAAAACACAGGAGTCTGATTCTCAGAATTACATTATCGAAAACTTAACTTCACATAATTCCCCTATAAATCACACTTGATGCCCTGGCTGGTATAGCTCAGTGGATTGAGCGCGGGCTGGGAACCAGAGGGTCCCGGTTCGAACCAGAGGGTCCCAGTCAGGGCACATGCCTGGGTTGCGGGCCAGGTCCCCATGAGGGCCATGTGAGAGGCAACCATACATTGCTATTTCTCTCCCTCTCTCCCTCCCTTCCCCTCTCTCTAAAAAATAAATAAAAATAAAATCTTTAAATCACACTTGATGGTGGCAGACAACTGATAAAAATTTATATGAAACTGACAGGCATGCAAATGTCTTCATTTATAATGAAAATATTATATTTTCAAGGGCAAGAATCAGGTGCTCTTTATCCAGGGTTTCAAAGCATTTCTGAATAAAATGTTTAGGAAGTGATTTAGAAATAAGGTATCTAATGTAGTTGATATTTGCTTCATTTAAGGTATATCAAATGTGTTCTATTTAAATAGCTCCTTTATCGGTGATTTAACCCTACGTGTGAAAAGAAGAATTTCTGCACTGTTGATTCTTGCATATTGATGCCTTACTACGTTCTATACATGATATATATATGTCTGTGCTGTGCATGTAACGAGAGCGCTCTGTTCTTCATTATAGGAAATGCTCTCTATTGTCACAGAAGAAATGCTCTTTGCTGAACTAAAAAAATAAATGAATAAAAAAGAAGTCATTAGTCTACCCGCAGGTTTTCTTCGATGTTCAATACTCTTTTTATAAGGATATTATGATGAGTCATTATTTCAAGCAAAGTTAGTATGTATACACAAATGCTAAGTCTTACCTTGTGTCAAGTTTACTATTGGTAAATATCATGGTCAATGCAAGTCTTACCTTGTGTCAAGTTTACTATTGGTAAATATCATGGTCAATGCAAGTTATTGAAATGGGGGCGCTGCTCTTTTACAACACACTGGCATTTTTCACTTAACCAATTATAATGAAGAAGAAAGCCTTAGCGATGTACATACAGGTGAGATTTTGTTAACACAAAGTTCAGATTCATAGATAAGGGCACAGTTGTATGATATCATTGCTTCAATTTTTAACTTAACCACTGTGATTGTAAATAAGTAGTAAGGAAGATTGGATTATTTTCCTGCTAATGAAGGACTCTACAGAAGTTAAAAAGGGTGGAGGTGATTTGTTTGGATATTTGATGATTATTTAGCTGACTCTCTATCCTAAAGTGTAATGGTAGATGGAACAAAATGCAGAAGCCTTTTTCTATCCAGGCACAGGTTAGCAGCAGATGTGCCAGCCATTGTGAAGAATAAGAACATACCAATCAGGGTGACATGCTTCCCAGTTTATCCCCAGAGCCAGCAAGGAGCACCGACGCTGTCTGGGGACCAGCATCGTCTATACTATAGTGACCCTGACCTAAGATTTTGAACAGAATTAACATTGTGTGTGTATAATATGATAGACTTTAAATAAGAAAAATTTTCTTGAACCTAGATCAAGACACTTATTTAATAAATGCCTCGAATTCTATTGTGGATAGTCAGCTTCTCATACGTTAGTGGTCTCCTAACGGTGCCTCAGTTTCCCATACCCCTGTTCCTTTAGGGTCTCCATGTTCCTTCTTGAACATTAAAACTAGAGAATACTGCCAAGAAATGAGCCACAAGTCTGTGATGTTGGTTCCTGGCTCACTCTCTACCCTGGCTCCTCACTCTCAACTAAATCCAAAGCCTAACCCACACTGCTATTAGTGTGTTGTTTTTTTACAATGCATGTATATTTTTAAATTTATTTTTATCGTTTACACTATGACAGATGTCCCCAACCCCCCTTTGCCCACCTCCAGCCAGCCCTCACTTGCCCTTTCCTCAGGCATCACCACACTGTTGTCTCTGTGCACGGGTTATATATATATACTAGGGGGTCCCCCCAAACTCTGCAATTTATTTATAAAAAATTGTGTACTTATTCGCACTTTAAACTTCAGTCACCTTCAAAGTACTCTCCATTCGATGCAATATACCTATTGAGACTTTTGTCCACTGCTCAAAACAGTTTTGAACTTACTAATTTTTTATGTCTTTTAAAGTCTCTGCTATTTTTTTGTTTGTTTGTTTCACCTCTTCCACATCAGGAAAACCTTTTCCTTTGAGTACTGTTTTCATCCAGGGAAACAAAAATAAGTGGTTCAGAGCAAGATCAAGTGAATAGAGAGGTGGGGCACAGGAGTCATGGCAGTATTTAGTCAAAAACTGCTGAACACTCAACGCAGTGTAGGCAGATGTGCTGGTAAATCACCCATCGTGAAATGGGCAAACATATTCAAAGAGTCTTCAAAAAATTCACTGAAGTCGAACGCAGCCTCTCACAACAATGCCAGCTGGTGTACACTGGTACAGATGGGTTTCTAGAACACTCACCTAGTGGGGGAAGCCTGTCCAGGGGGCCCACCCTCTAGAAGATAATTCCAGGGATTTTTTGTTCTTTTCTTGTATGTTCTTTGGCTAATCCCTTTCCCCTCTTTCATCCAGTTCCCCCTTCCCACCTCCCCTCTGACCACTGTCCGTCGGTTCCACCTATCCATGCCTGTGTTTCTATTTTGTTCATCAGTTTATTTTGTTTATTAGATGCCACGTGTAAGTGAGATCATATGGTATTTGTCTTTCACTGACTGGCTTATTTCACTTAGCATAATAATATTTAACCAAATCAGTTCCCTGTTTAAAATTCTCCAGTGCTTCCTCCTCCTTTCACCCTTACGATACCTATAGAATATTTTTACATATTTTAGCCTTGGATAAATGTATCATAAATGGTTCTCACTTATCAATCAAAATTTTAGTATCCACCTGAACAGCGGTAATACTAATTTGTGCAGCTTGCCTGCAAACACCGAGCCATCTTGTGACTCTCGGTCTTCACAAAGCCTCTCTCTCCGGCATGCTCAGGGAGGCTTCCCATTGGTCCGCTTCACTGAGTGGCAGTCGGCACACAGTTCCGCTCATCTCACTCACCTGCCCTACGTGCTTCTCCACGGGCCTGTCCATCTATTGATCTACCCAGTTACCTAATGATGCCGTCAAAATAGGTAAGGATCTTAAACAACAAAATATCATTGTTCTTGACTCCTAGAGCAAGGGATATAGTAAAGATAGTTTCAGAAAAACAATTTTCTTAAAGTATGTGCTTTTGGTCAAATGGCTACACACAATGTACATAGAATGGATCACAGTTAACACCTATACGCAGTATCTGAAAATCTTTGGTAAACATATAAATGCAGAATTTAATGTTTTATCGTATTTCCAAGCCTCATTTATTAAAAAATCTCCTAAAGGGATTAATCAAAAATAAAGTATCCAAAATTTAAGTACATTATGACTCAAAGATTTTGTTTCTGATAATCTTTAATGAAGACATGATCGCAATGCAGAAATAGGTGTTATCTGTCATGGCATTTTATACACCAAAAATTAGAAACAACTGCAAGTTCAAGTAACAGAGAATGTTACATTATTGTATAACCATATAATGGGATATCACTAAGTTTAAGGAAAGTTATAATAAAATTAACATAATGAAATGATAATATTAAGTAAAATTAGTTTTTAAATTAACAAGTATGTAAATAATCAATTGTAGGTAATTACACTAAATTATTGACAATGGTTATCATGGATGATGAAATGTGAAATTTAACTCAGTGTCATTATTTATTTTTCAAAGTACATTTAAAGTGCACATAACTTTTATGCTTGAAAAGAAACTTCATTTAAAAAGCAGAACGAGCCCGGTTGGTGTAGCTCAGTGGATTGAGCGCGGACTAGGAACCAGAAGGTCCCGGTTCGATTCCCAGTCGGGGCACATGCCTGGGTTGCGGGCCAGGTCCCCAATGAGGGCCATGTGAGAGGCAACCATACATTGCTGTTTCTCTCCCTCTCTTTCTCCCTCCCTTCTCCTCTCTCTAAAAATAAATAAATAAAAAGCAGAACGAAGTAGGATCAAGAGAATGTGGCAAGTGTGCATCAGAGCTTACAGGATTCAAATAGTATCGGTTGCAGACTTCCTTAGAGTGTTCTCTATGTTTTACTTACACAGTTTTGTTACTAAACACACAGAAGTGAGCTACTGGTCCTGTTACAGACTTCATAGTTTCATTACATTAGAAACAAAGTAGCTGGCAAAATAACTGGAACACATAACAGCTGCCTTATTGGTAGATAATTTATTAAAGTACATGAGTAAATAATCGCCAACAAATTAAAAACACACACTCTTCTCATCTATTAGAATTGCAAATGTGTACAGTTACACTATCTTATCCAAACAGACAAATCCAAGGAATACTTTAAATAACTTTTATTTTTTACTTGAGGTTATGCTTCGTTTGAATATTCAAGGTAGTTGAGATTTTATTGAGCATTTTCCTGTTAAAAATGTAAGAAATCATGTCATTTTGATATTTCTCGGCAGAAAATGTCTCACCAGCATTAACAGATCACTGTATGGAAGCCTTCCTTGGAAAACCTAAAGAAGCTTTGCAAATCCGTCACAACAAAGTGCTCTTATTTAATCAGTTACTCCTTTATGATGATGTAAATCAGCTAAAGCCCCAGTTCATATGGAAAACAGATGATAAAATAGAGCTTCTAAATGATCTGCCACAAAAGAATTTTGTGAAAGACAAAATGACATATGGTGATCAATTAGCAAAGCCAACAGCCTTGGCCTTACCCTTCAAAATAAAATTAAAACATCTCCATTCAAATCTCACAATTATGAAAATTTATCCCTTTATCAAAAATGACATCCCACACTCATTCTGCTTCATATTAATTTAAAGAACTGTAACAATAAGAGTAACAATGACCACTTCCTGAGCTCTCGGAATGGCCCTATGTCTATACTATTCATTATTGATAGGTTTAAAATATTAAATAAATCATTCTGCTTAATGTTAAATAAATGTAATTGAAGTGCAATATAGATACAGAAAGATGCATGACAAAAGGGGAAAACTCATGATTTTTCACAGAATGTACTCACTCTATAACAGTTTCCAATATTACCTACTCACTTCTTGCTTATTGTTTCTTGGCTAAATTGATTTCTGATATTTACCAAATTGCACATTTCTAATTCTACTACTTTTATTACCTGTATTAGTTGTATTCTCCTGTAAAAAAAAAATCTTGTTCTTTTCCCCATTTACTTATCCATTTATTTGTACCTATGTAAATTTTTTGATTCTTATTTCATCCAATGGGTTATAATATGACTCATTACTTATGCTAATGTTCAAATTTTCTCAGATGTAGCAAGTGAAGTCCCTTTCAACTCTGATATCTGTTGAGCGCTCATCTACTTTCTTTGAGCGCTTATCTACTTTCTAGCACAAGATATTACAAGCTCATTTTGTACTTTCCTGCCCCAGCGCTGGTATAAGCCGTTTTTCCAAAAAGTTCTTCGATCCTTGATGGAAGTCAACATTACAGGCAGGACGCCTGCTCTCTGCTCTTGGGATGGCACTGCTCTGCCCATCTCAGTGGACAGAGATAGAGAAGATACAGATATATAGGCTCTCTTTGTAGATCTATGTGTGTGCACGCACTATCTCACACATTTACACAAATATAAACATGTAGGTATACACACAGATGTCTATATTACATGTGTGTATATAAGTATATAATGTATACATGCATAGTATATATAGTTTTCATACCACGTATATACACATACACATGCACATTACTCAGAAATACATACACATACACATTCACATAAACTGTAAGTTCACACCAATTATAATTCCATACCTCCAATTATAATTTAACACCACAGGGGTCTTTCAGATGTCCCCCTTCCCATTTTTCCTTTCTCTGTCAGTGAGAAGCCTGGCTGGCATCACCCTCAGTCCACTCACTCAGTTGATCAGCCCCCAATGTATCTAACACGCCGGTGTCTCTGCCACTTCTTCCCCGTGGAAAGACTCCTTCCTCTCCTCAGGCTCTGCGACTCTGATCTGTGCAGTTGCCCTTCTCACCCTGCTTTGGTTCCCATACCTCCTGTTGGACTATTGCCAACCCTCAGCCCCGATAGGCACCTTCCCCCCCCCAACCTTGTGCCATGACACCTCTCCTAGTCTGCTGCAGCCACCTTTATTCCTGTGCAGAGGCCCCCAGTTTCACTATGGCTCTGACATGCCGCTCTCGGTGGCCAGTGCTGCCCTGCATGAACGTCCTCACTCTCAGCTCAGGCTCCGATAATCTGCTCTGAGCCCCAGCCACAGGCCTAGCTCCCTTCGGACTCTTGCTTGCCCTCACTTCTAGGTTGCAGCCTTTGAAAGAGTGTTTAGCCTACCGTATCTCTCCTTATGGGCAGGTCCTGGACTCCATTTTTTCTCTCCGTAGGAGCACAAGACAACAAAAACTTCTGTTTAGGCTTCAGCCACTTTCTGCGGGATTTCTTACCCTTCCCCACTGCACCTTAGGCTTGGAGGGCCTGGCTCACTTCTGTGTGTCCTACTTTCCTCCAAGTCCTGTCTACCTTGACATTTCCAAATTCCAATTTTGACCTTCCCAATCCTGTGTGATTAGCAAAGGCTCTGCTCTTTTTTTCTCCCGGGCTTCTCCGTCTTACGCCACTCTGTAATTAACTCAGTGCCTACTCCAAAAGAAAAGGCAGCAGGTAAAATTCAAGACTCCCCTCAATGAACTTTCAGGGATTTGCCCCTCAACCCCTGACTCTTTTCAGCAGCTTTCCAAAACCTCCGAAAAGATACCTTTTTGTTTAGTTGTTCAGGTTGTTCTCGGTGAGGGTGCTGGCGTGCTACAAGTTACTCCATCACAGTCCTGTCTCGATTCATTTTTACAAAACCCAAATGGGATAAATTCTATTGCAGACATTTGGAAGGCAAGGCACTCAGGTGCAGGAATGTAAGACAACCAAGACCCCGAAGTCAGTGAGCAGCAGATAGGATTTTAAAAGCAGAAACGCTGTTCATGCTGTTCCTTTTATCACCATAATTTGGGTCTCCCATTACTCTACATTTATCCTGGATTTTTGAGTAATCTTTCATAAATAGTTCACAGTTTAAAGGAAGAGTTAATGCAAATTAAAAGATAAGAAAAGACTCTCCACTTTCAAAGTGACTCATAAAAGCAGGGGACACCATACCTTGCCTGCCAAGGGCTTCCCCACACCCGGGTTTCTGTACTCTGCACTGTGGGGAGTGGGTGGGTAATTCTTTGTTGAGAGATAGTGAGCCTGTGCACTGGGCAATGTTTAACAAGATGCCAGGCCTCTACACACTAGATGCCAGCATCCTCTTCCTTTATGACAACCCCCCCAAAAATATCTCCAGACAATGCCAAGTGTCCCCTGAGAGATAAAATCACCCTCAGTTAAGAATTATTGAATTATTACCAATAGTGGCAATTACCAGTAAGTGACAATTGGGAGTAAGGTATTCCATGTATATCACACTCATAATATTTTTCCCTCTTTGTTGGCTGAAATAAGAAAGTGTAACTTATTTTTTAAACTCCCACTAAATCTGGAGAATCGTAAAAATGAAATTCAGTAGGATAATGCGGTGTGATCTGCACATTCAGAAAGAAGACAAAATAGATGAGACACAGTGGCAGGTTACTGGTCGTGTCCTTTTCTGTACAGAAATCTATAAAACAATAAATAAGCTGCCAAGTTCAGTGTAGCTTAGCCTGGTCTTTCACAATTCCCCACGGTGCGCTTAGAGGAAAAGTCTAATTCCTATTGAACTTTTATCCAAATTTAGTAAAAAGCTATATAAATCTTTTTCTGGTTGCCCGCTATTCCCCTCCCTGCCATATCATCACTCTCGTTCTTCCCAGTGTAAAGAGGGTTAGAAACTGTCGCTTATGCGACCATTATGAAAAATGGGCTCTGAAGGCATTTCAACAAAGCAAGAATCCTCGAGGTCCTGCTCTTTCCCAGGAGCCAGAGCGTTTCAGCTTGGAATCATGTCCACCACTGAATAATTTCATGCAGCTCTTTCAGAACAGGAACTTTTGCGGACTCACCTTTCTGTTTCTTACCCCGACAGCGCCTAACATGTGAGACTAAGACAGGCTGATATCTATCAAGTAATTTCATAACTAGAATGAATATTCAAGGAATGTATTATTCATATTGATTTCTAGAAATGAAATGTATGTTAGTTACACCCATGCACACTCCAGACACACTGATGTGACTCCCAAATCCCTCCTTGAAAGAAGGATTTGTTTCCCTAAGTCTAACTTACTGCATTATTGGAGGTGGTCAGTGCACCATAGTTCGAGTTTCTACCATACAGTAATAACACTATATTAGTCATTTTTGTAACCTCCAATATATACTCATTTTTAATTTTAAAAATACATTCAGAACATGAGGGCAGAAAACTGCCAAGATAGATCTAAATACACCGGGGTGTGATAGAGGAAAGAAGTAATACTGAATTTAGTTACAGAGAGTTCACTTCAGTTGAAAGACAAGGGAAAAAAGACATAGCATATAAAGGCACAGCCAGTCTATGATAAGCATGTGAGGTCAAACCTACCTATCTCAAAGGAAACAGGTGTATCGCTTACGCTATACACCTGCACTAGGCACACTGATAGACATCTGCTTTTGTGACAGCATGGATGGACCTGGAGAACATCACGCTAAGTTAGATATGTGTCAGCCAGTCATAGAAAAACAAATACCATATGATCTCACTCCTATGTAGAGTCTAATGAACACATTGAACTAACAAGCAAAACAGAGACAGACTCATGGATGGAGAGCAGGCTGACAGCTCTGGGGGTGGGTGGTTAGGGGTGGCGGGGTTGAGCAAAAAGGAAAAAGGACTCATGGACATGGCCAACAGTGTGGTGACTGAGGGAGCAGAAGCGTGTAAGGGGACAAAATGGTAATGGAAAAAATACAATAAAAATAATTTTAAAATAAATAAATATCTGCATTTGAGTTGACAAATAAAACAAGAGTTCATGCACAAATGAACATATCTTGGCTATACACTGCATGTTTTCTGTTTTCTTTTTTTTTTCTGCAGATACAATAATTAGGCAAAAATGCTAAAATCTAAAAATTGAAACAAATAACAAAAAAAGTTACTATATATAAAATACTATTGATAAATATTAAGAATTCATGGATTATCTTAGTCTGTTCAGGCTGCTATTGTATAAAAGAATAGCATGGGCCCATTGGTTTATAAAGATAGAATGTATGTATAACAGTTTGTTAGGGTTCTGGTGAGAACCCTCTTTCAGGTTGTGGTGGTTTTGTGTGTGTGTGTGTGTGTGTGTGTGTGTCTGTGTGTGTGACCTTAAATGGTGATGAGCAGAGAGAAGCCAGCAATCTCTTGAAACCTTCTTGTAAGGTTACTAATCCCATTTATGAGGGTTCTGCCCTCATGAAACCCCAATTAACTCCCAAGGACCTGGTTTCCTGATACTATCACATTGTGGGGAAGCGTTTCAACATATGAAATTCGACAGGGAAACATTTAGTCAGTAGCATGGATGTTATTTGGGTTTGGGTTCAGGCATGCGCTGATGCTCACATCTTATATTATATCTGTCTTTTTATGCCTTTGCCTGTCCTGTTTTTCTTAATGGAAACATATGAATCCTTCTTAAAAGATATTTATACAGAAATTCAATCCCTGGTTTAATGTGCCTTCTCTTGGTAAATTTCCTCCTGCCATCACCTTGAATTAGATTTCTGTACTCTCACTGAGTCCCCTTCAGAATTTAACAATGCACGCACCAAACCGACTGAACTGGTGGTTTACTTGCCTGCCTCTCCAACTTGCCTACAAATATAATTGCCAACGGATAGCACCAGGGTAGGATTTATTCTGTCCCTGCTATATATTAAGAGCTTTATAAATAAATGAAAATGGAAGAGAAGGAAGAAAAAGACTATTGAATGGAATGCTAAGTGCACGAGCAAGTCACTGTGTCCCACCAAAAGTCAGTGCAACACAGCTCCGAAGGGCCTTTGGTTTCCATAGACAAAGGCAGGTGGCCCTCAAGAAGCAACTGTCCTTAAAAAAGGTTAACTATTCTGAGAACCAAGTGAAGGATTTCTTGTGGGAGATTTTATTTCCTCCATCTTCTTTATACACGTGTCCCCGTATATCGTAAATGCATTCTAAACGGAGAGAAACTCAGTGAACTATATAAATATGTTGAATGCTCTATAAACAAAATACAAGCCATGCCATGTTACCGAATGCTCAGCCTGGCGGAGTCCCTAATGAACCTCCAGAGCAGAGATTTTAGCTCTCAGCTTTCCAACTTAACAATTTTTCTTAAAACGCGTTGCTCATGGATCACTCTCTACCAATATCAGAACTGACTTATTAAACCCTCCAGTGAAGGGATGTTTGCGCTTAGATACCTTAAGAGGTAACTGGGCTAGTTGTATAGCAAATATTTAACTGCAGAGGCCTTAAATTGCCAATGTTTATAGGCTTGGATGTTTGATGTTACTTCCAGCATGTTTTCCAGTGCTAACATTTTGCAATGTAAGCTGGATTTTTAACTACTTTATTATTTCCTAAGTTGACAGTAGTTTTTGAACTATCCTAAATCTAACAATTTTTCCCAGACAAATTGGGGAATAATGATGGGAAGAACTTCTAATACTAACCAAAAAACCTCTGCTGGTATTTAATAAGATGAATGCTCCCATAACCTAATAATTCATAGCTGATGGCAGCTTTTAGGTTGTCTTATCCTGGAGGGAGCAGGTTTCCAAGTTGCTATGGAGACAACCCTTTGCAAAATAAATGATACCAGGCAACCATTTTCGAGCAAACTATTGACTCTTAGAGTAGGATGTTGACATTCATTTTCTTATCCAAATTATAGGATTTCCCTCCTTATTTTTAATGAGTTTTTTCTACCTACAATTCACTTTATCTTTTTAAATTAAGTTTATTGGGTGAAATTGGCTAATAAGACTGTGTAGATTTCAAGTGTACATTTCTATGGTACAATCTGTATACTACATTATGTGCTCAGCACCCAATGTCAGATCATCTTCCGTCACCATGTATGTGGCCCCCTTGACCCTTCACCCCCTTCCCTCTGGTAATCACCATCCTGTTGTCTATACCTATGAGTTTCAGTTTTATATCCCACATATGAGTGAAATCATCCAGTTCTTAACTTCTTCTGACTGACTTATTTCAGGTAGTATAATATTGTCAAGGTCCACCCATGTCGTCGTAAGTGGCAGTTCAAACAAAATTCAAACTGTGCTACTTTTTTACAGATTATTTCAAAGTTTTGCTGTATTCCTTTAGAAATGTGAAAAGAAGAGGAGAGGATAGAATAATTATACAATATATAGCTATCTTCAGTGAACCTTTTTCAGAATCACATTTCTTTATAACTGGCTGTACTAATTTATTCCTGTGTAGAAAAATCACATAAATGATAATCATTTTATTACGTGCCTTGACACAGCAGAATTCATATTTATTGGACATATTTAATTCCATGTCTCACACAGTGCCTGTTCACAAGCATCCGTAACACATTGTCACATAGCATAAAGCCACAAGGCACCCGAATACGGAAAGAGCGCATAGCACAGAGCACTCTTTCTGAATGGCTCTTCTCTCGTGTAACCCTTCAGGAGTTTCTCTTTCTGCTGCAGATACAGTTTTAACTAACTTGGGTCCCTCAAGTCAGCAAGGGGTTTCTTATCTCTCTCTTCCTTTTTTTAGAGTCTCCTTCATAATTAATTATGAAGTAAGGTTTAATCAAACTAAAATAAATTACTCTCATTTAGCAAGAGATAAGGTCTTAATAAGGTAACATGTTTAAACTATTCTAGTATCAGAATATACTAAATATTCATAGAAGATATGGATATTTTCCCCACCTATGAATGCTGAACCTAGTATTTATTATTGCTTTAAATAAATGCCTTATGTACACTCAGGAAAATGACATCCCATATCAATCCCAGGATATAGTGTAGCCCAGCCAGGGATTTGTGAGCTTCCCGTGAGCTTCCCTATCATGGGATGCCTTATTTCCAGGGCAGAAAGTAGAGTAAGTCTCATGTCTCAGAACAGCAAAACTACCACTAACCATGAACTTTAAGAAGTGCTTCTTGCTTTGTGCAGCTTGAAATGACATGGAACTAACTCTAAAGGCTGTACAATGAGCTCTGACAGCTACTCTGAGTTCTTTCTCACTTAGGCAACTGGGGATAACTCTTTCTGTTAATAGCTAAAGCAGAAATAAGCTAGAATAATAGTTTTCCAAAGAAGGTCTATAGTAAGAAAAAGCAACTACAGTAATATTGGGCTGCGACAGCCTTAAGCAGACTTGTACTGGGGAAGTTTTAGGAGTGCCAGGTGGGTACTGGAAACATCGGGGGGGAACGCTTTGTAAAGTTGTGATTGTCTAACCAGTATTGTGCACCTGAAACTAATACAAAATGATGTTAAATGTAAACTCTAATGGAAAAATAATTTTTAAAAGAAATGTTTTAGGAGAAATCACAGACTCAGCTTAAATGTAAAGAAAAGGGAAGTATGTAAGACCCGAAAACTTTTGTAGTTTTTTAAATGGGTTTTTAAATATGTAGTCAGAAGTTATAACTCATTGGTACGTCTTGACTTTACAAAGTTATCCTTGTTTGATGCAGATATTCCAGGGTGTCTGTAGACATAAGTATATATGTTGTTATCTGTATGCACATATATTCTTTGTAGATTATGACAATTATTCAAACATTTCCCCTTAAATAACACAATATACTTAAATGTCTTATATATACTAACTGCTTAGTTATTTCTCCTGGATGTATTTATGTTCTTAATACAAATCTTGGTAAAAAAAAACATTTTAATTGCATTTACTTTTACAAATATGATTGTATTAAATAAAGACATCTACATGGAACTAACAGAGGGATGTAAGTAAACAATATCTCATTAATCAATTTATGAGAACAAGACTAAATCTGTCATTAGAGACACTTGAAGTGAAGATAATCTAAAGGGACTAAATGAGATCAAGAAGGCTTTCCTGTGGAGTGATCCAACATTTCAAGTCTTTGTGAATCCTTTTCAGTTTTGAGAGCAGGGAATAGAATGTACTCAGGGATCCCAAATTAATGTCAAGCACCACATTCTGATACATACATAGTTGTGAATGTGAAGGGTCATGATTTGGAAGCTCATCGCTAAGTGAACATGTTGTTCGGTGAAAGGGAGGTAACAAAATTAATGCTTTTATATATATATGCAAATTTAAAATACGGATTAAAAAACATTACTAATATAAGTGAATTTCTAAAACACTCAGTCATATCACTTTCCTTAAAAACACACTGATTGTTTATCGTTGCATACAGGACAATGTCTAGCTTTTGCCATGAGGAATATAAACCAGTGTCTACCTAGTCTTGATCTATTCAACTGACTCTGAAGTCACTTCTCTTTGTCCCCAAATCAGCACTTCTGAAAATGCCTTTAATTTATGAGCCCTTATGATAATTTGAGAAAGCATATGGATCTGTTCCCCAGGGTGTGCCTTCTTCTCCAGACTTAGCTCTGACGCCATATTTCAATGAAGCCCTAACCAAATCCCACAGGCCAAATTCACTCTCTTGACTTAATAAGCACATATGTTGTATCGCAGAAGAACATAATCCTGCATTCTGATAGTAGTTCACATGACTTTGAGCTCTGAGTCAAGGATCTTGTCTTATTTATCTTTAAATTCTAAGTTCTTAGCACAGAGAGGGATGCAGAATAGTCACTTTAAAATTGCATGCTAAAGCAAAGAATAACCCCTATTGGCTTTCTTTAAATTATTTCAAAACAGTAAATTCCAAAAAGAAATGAAAGTGAAGGAAGAGAATAAATGAGCACTCATAGTACCCAGATCCATGTCATAAAATAATTTAAATAATTAGTAAAAAATCACAATGAATATATCACAGAGAAGCACACACACACATCTATCTATTATCTATATCTATCTATCTATCTATCTATCTATCTATCTATCTATCTATCTATCTATCTGTCTATCTATCTTCTATTTATCTATCTATCATCTATCTACCTACCTATCATCTATCCATCCATCTATCTACCTGTAGTGATTTTCTAACTTTAAAAGGCAAACACAAACACAGAAGAGTAATAGTATCTTAACCATGTACATGTCCTCCTCTTTGGATGCATTTAGCTTCATGGGGAAAATATTACTACGTTTTGGGGTTCAGTCTCTTTCGTATGATCTCAAGTAGTTTAATTGACAGATTCAGTCTAGTCATTTATAAAATGGTGCTATTAATGCTGATGATGCTGTTAATGCTGATGAACAAGCAGAAGCTACTGGTAATAATAATGATAATAATACCATCTTCCATAAATATATATGTGTGGATTATTTTGATGATCTAAGGAGGCCATGCAAAATAATGTCAGACTTAAATTATTATACAAACAATAACTATTATTAAGCGGCACTAGTTATAAAACAATATACTGTTAAAGTTCAAAAAATACAAAAAAAGATAAATCCAAATCCTCAATGTCCTATGTGTGAGTAGGTACAGCTACTATTTGAAGAATTATTGTATTGGCAAAATTTGATGAGAGGGTGTTGCTTTTAAAACAATTCAATTAACAGTACTTTGTGTATCCTTAACACAGGGCAAAAATGAAGTTTTTGTTTTTCTTTTATTATCTACCTAAGGGAATCCACAGTTAATATGATTAGCTAAAAAGTTAGCGTAAAGTAAGAGAATTTTAGAAATACTCAGGGATGCATTTCTATATATTCAGTATACGTTAACATTGTTTGAACTACATTCTACTACATATGAAATAGTGTTTATGAAGTCAGCGGCGTACATGGAGCAACCCCATGAGCTACGCATTATTATTCCCAGTTTATAGATGAGAAGATAGAGGCTCAGCTCATTTGAGTCATTACTGACAACAATGCAGGAGACCAGGAGCACTGGGGTTCAGCTTAGATCTGCCCCACAAGGGCAAATGTTCTCATTCTGCTCTCTTCCCATTTCATCTTATCCTGCAAGAGTATACACAGTTGTTCCTTAACCCACTTACTCTCTTTTCTCATGGGGAAGTCCACCAGCCCTTGTTAACAGACTGATGGGAGAGGAGGGAGGAAAGACATCATTCTCCAGAGTGCCCAGCCTACTGAAAACTCAAAAAGAGTTCAAGGTGTCGAAACCTATCTACCACCTGCTGCAGTGATAGGAAGGGCTTGCTGCTGGTTAACAAGAAGGTCGAGAGTTAGTCTCAATACCCTAGAGGGCGATTTTCCACTGGTGTGCCGTGGCACATGCACAAATCCCTGACTATTTAGTCGGGGGGCACCGACCTCCTTTCCCTTAGATTGTCAAATAAAAAAGGGCAACAGCCAACACAACGGTAGCCATCTGGTGTGAATGAATCAAAATTACACCTATTTTTTTGTCAGATAGGCAAAAAATACGCTTTTTGGTATGCCACAGAATTTTAACAATGTATATATGCCTTGAAATAAAAAAGGGTGAAAGCCGCAGCCCTGAAGGTGTGAACAGAGAGGCATATGTTTCCTCGACCTTCAGGGCATATGTTATATTTGTCTTCTTGCCCGAGGAACTCACCAATTATGTGAAAATGCCAACTGGTCTCCTTACCTGATTTTGAGCAATACCTCTTGTGGAAAAAAAAAATGCCCAAAGACAGGATTAAAAAATTATACAAGATAAAAATGTAGAAAGGATTTTTTTCCTGAGGAGGTAGAGGCAAATTAAAATGTTTCAAAAGTAGGCAATTAAAAAATGACAGAGAAGTACAAAAAGAAAAAGGGACATGATCTGTTCTTATAGAAGCCACACAGAAATTTTAACACTGAAAATATTTTCTCAGTTAACACATTGTTACTTTGGAAGACCAGGATTAAGAGAGTATGTGGTATGATTCCATGTAGCATAAACATGCATGGAGATGCACATACCCTTTGTATTATGAGTGCAGAGGCACAATGCATACAGACTGAGACAGAGGGCCATTCATTGGTATCTACGGGTGAGTGTGGCAACATCAAGACCCCTTTGTCCTTTGCCACTGTGCCACATTTGCAAACTTGTGACTATTTTCCACAATACAAATGAAATACTTGTAACATAAATATGTACCTCTTTCTATAGAAGCTTCCATATCTTCCTAGAGCATAAGGGAATGTGTTACACCTGTGAAGATACCCTTCATGATGTATAGCAATGTCTTTTCGGGAGAAAGAGAGAGTTACATGCAGAATTGATTATATTGATACCTAGCTTATCCAAGGAATATACTTTTGTTCTAAAATATTGTGGTCTGTCCATATTTTGTTATGGAATTATTTGCCAAAAATTATAGTCTCCTTTTCTTTGTCATATAATTTACTTAGTACAGGGCAGTAGTAACCATTTTTCGTCTGCTCCCCCCACCCGGTAGTTGAGCTCCTCTCCATGCTTGAGGAGTCCTTCCATTGTAAGCCTTTGTGTGTGGAAGAGGCTGCATTGATCCCAGCCTCTTGCCACTAGGATACAGCACGTGACCCAGGTTTGGACAGCCGAAAGTGGCCATCCTCTATGCTAAGTGAAATAAGCCAGTCAGAGAAACGCAAGTACCATATGAGTTCACTTATATGTGGAATCTAATGAACTAAGTAAGCTAATGTGAGACAGACTCATGGATACGGAGAACAGACTGACAGTTGTCAGAGGGAAAGTGATTGGGGCTGGGTGTGAAGGGTAAAGGGATTAAGGAAAGGAAAAAGAAAAAGAAAGCCTCATGGACACTGACAATAGCATGGTGATTGCCAGAGGAAAAGGGGGGTGCAGGGACGTAGAAGAGGGTATGGGGGGAAACACAAAATACAACATACAGATGATGCATTATAGAATTGTACCCGTGAACCTATATCATTTCATTAACCAATGTCACCCAAGAAACTCAATAAAAAGGTGTCAACCTCATAAGAGTTTTGGTTATAGGTGGAAGCAGCAACATATTGAGCTTCCTGGTGGAAGCATGGTGGTCCACAGCAGAGGCAAGTGTCCAGTGACGTGGCTGATGACAGAACTGTGACCCACCGGTCAGCGTTCTACTGATTTTGCAGTGTGGCTTTGCATGATGCCTGGTTCCCGTTGATAACCTGGCCTTCAGGGCTCTGTGCATGTGTAAAGCTTGCTTCTGAAGCTTTCCTCTCAATTCAATAATGTACCCGCTACCTATTTATTTTATGCTTAAATCAGCTAACGTTGGTTTTTGTCACTTGTACTTAAAAAACCGTGACTGACACAAAGTGTGAAGAAATCATTCTAGGGGGAAAACATGTAAAAGGACTTCCTGGAATATATCTTTTATCATTGAGAAGTTTGGCCTAGAAATGTGAAGGTCTCAGAGCACAAGTGGTAGTTTATGTCTTTTCCCAGTTAAATGCTGTGCCTTTGGAAAAGAAAGGAGGACGTTGAATGGAGATATCTCGAGCACACAGATGATGTTGAAAGATAGAATTTCGTTTACTGGACCATAGTTTATGATATTTTAACAGCAATTTTGGCAAAGGGATGGTACAAATTTGCAGGCCATTGCTCAAAAACGTGAGGGATTTAAAGTTGACACTGGAGATGAAAAACACCCTAATCATGTGATGCGCTGCTTATTTTAAAAGACCGTATAAACAGGGGTGAGCCAAAGGAGGTTTACAGCTGTTCATGCAGAAAAAGAGATGCTGGTTATGATTATTACAATAGCTCTATGAACTCAGAAGAATGTCACTGAGGCACAGTGCACTTAGGTACAACCTCGTAAGTGCTCCAGTTGCTGGCCTTCATTATTTGCATTGTCTTCTCATCTACTAGCTATACTCAGCCACACTTTGGCCAAGGGTTCTCTATTGTCATCAATTTCTTGACAATTCTAAACCTACTTTTGCCCACCCCTGTGTTCATTCAGAAAATGCATTTAGTGCATTCAGAAAATGCATAGTGCTTGTCAGGCACTATGTTACTGGAAAGACAAAAACATGAGCGATATCTTTTCTGTGGAAATGTCATCTTTATACTCTTAGTTACTCTTTGTCTATAATATCATAATATTTTGTTCATTTGCTTGTGTCTTAGTCATCTGTGAATACCTAGGGGATTTGGGACTGATTTTCTATTTCTCTGTGTTCCTAGCGCGTAACACAATCTGATGCTGTGTAGGTGTGAGGAATAACACAATCTGTGATACATAACTGACTCAAAAAATGTGTGCTGAGTGAATGAGTAAATGAATCAAAATGACATTACCAGTCAGTACGCTAAACAATTACCCTGAATGAGTGAGTTTTATTTGCATCCCAGGCGACCTGCTTATCAGTGACATGAGGGAAGACAGAAAGCAAGCTTTCTGAATTCTCAGATACTGTGTAGGTGTGAGGAATACCTAAGGCATACAATGACAATCTGCTCTCACTATTTATCATCTAATGTAGCTCAAGAAAAGGTTTGAAAGAGTTTATTTTAAAATATTTCATTCTAATTCTTAAAAAATGGCCAACTGTCTAGGAAAGAGCTGGGATAGATTTGGCTTAAAAGCAGGTAATAGGATGAGGTGAACAAACACATGAAGTGGGGAGGTAATGTTGGCAGGTCAGGGAGGCCGCAGGGTATCTGGACTCCCCTTCATGTCAGCCCTACAGATGAGGAAGGGAGGCAGCCATTCCCACTGCACTGAGCAGGTCAGACTGTGCAGAGTGAGCTGTGCTCTTGGCTGCTCTGAATTTGCAGGTCACCGGAAAAGTACAGGACATGCAAAAAAAAGTGATCATCATGATGAAGTCTGTGAAAGTCTCTAAAATACTATGTATTTTAACATCCTGAGGAAATGTAGAAACACTTAGCAGGAGGATAGCTATTGCAGTCTTAACTTCATCTGCAAACTTGACTAGCTTCCTCAAACCACAAGGAAAGAAAATAACTTCCTAAAGCACAATCTTCTGTGGTTGTCTAATCTCTGGGCAAGGGAGATGGCCTTTTATGACTGAAGAGGTAAAAGATTAAAAAATAAAGTAACATAAAATAGAATAAAATTATATTACATTAAATTTAAAAAATAAATGAAGACCAAACTTTCTGGCCAGGTAACAGAGGAGATTTAGCTGTTTGGCACTGTTACACAGTTTCAGAAGAGCACCTTCTGCTTCAGCACACAAGAAAATGTGCCCTTGAACAAAACGTAGGACATAACATCTCAGCTGGAATTAGAACAAATATAGTTTATTGTGTTGAGGAAACCATGATTATTGCATTATTTGACTGCTTGGAGATTCTAGCACAGAGAGAGTCAAACTTCAGGGTTCATTAATAGCCTCAGAATGAATCCCCTAAAGCAAGTAAGTGTAGATATCTATCCCTTGCAACTAATCTCTCTGGTTGTTATACAGACACTATCTTTGGGCACTTTGAGGAACTTAGTAGCTTCTAGCAAAGGGGAATGCAATTAACATCAGAACTCTAGGTGAGCAATATTTAATTACACTTCATTAGAAGCTATCAAAACAAGATTATAATTATGCTTTAAGCATGCCGTCTTCTCTGTAAGGTTGACAGTTCAGACCTCTGCCCATAAATACAGAGGCACTCAACATTCTACAGACCTCCTCAGGATGACCTGTCCACAACCAGCTTAGTTTTTCACAGAACCGGAGGAGCCGAGATGAAGTTTGAATGTTAACAACAAAAACCTACCAAAAATATTTTATGTAAAAATGGGGAATGAGTCACTAAAAGAAAAACAACAACCAGGCAGGAGCATAAACCTGATTTAATGTGGCAAACCTTACTGAGCAGTATTTTTAGGAACTGGGCTCTAGCTTTCTCTGGATTATTTGATTTATGATAAACTTGTGACATTTAATTTTCCAAAATGCTTTTAGTTTTGCTAACATTGCTTGTTTAACCAAAACTTTATTTTATGAGAACATATTCAACAACCAGGAAAGGGAAAGTTAGAAATAAAACTGAGCACTTATTAGAGCAAGGCAGTTTAAATGATGAATGTTTTATTTAAACCATACAACAAGCTTGCAAAGGGATTGGCTGTTTTACAGAAATCACAGTGCAGCACTGCATGGCTTTGGAACATGCCCAAAGTCCCATAGCTAGTGAGTGTTAGATCAGAGATTCAAGTCCAGGGCTTGAGTTAGAAAGCGATTAAATGACCATGCCTCTATCATACACACACAAACCAGCATGTGGTAGCTCTCTAGGTAAGCTTTACTTTCAAAACCATTAAAAATTAAAGAGGGTCAGGATGCATTTGAATTTGAAGAAGTATGAAAAAAGTGAAAGGAAACTCAAGGCAACAGAAAAATGTGGACAGAATACTGAAAGAGTTGGGTATGCAGATAAAGAAAAAGCTCTCCTACATGGTGACGGTACTCTGTAAAAGTCAAAGAGAAGGTGGTGATATTACTCCATCTTTATCATGAAAGAATTTGGCTTTTATTTTTCTGAATTTTCATAACCAACAACAGGTTTAATTTATAGTAAGTAGAGTCTAATTAGAAAATTCTTATGTACTAGCACAATGACCAAAGTCTGCTTGTCCCATGCTCTCAAAAAGTAATTGCTTGTCCCAGACCTTCACAAATCAATCTCAGATAAAGCACAATGACTGTTAAACTGGGGAATGGGCCGTCAGTCTAGCAGGGAAGCCCACACATGCAGCAGATAGCATGTTTCAGGTAAACACATTCAGTGATGTTGGGTAGAATGATTACAGTCCCTGAATTACCTGGAAGCCTGCAGTACATGTACCTCCTCAAACTCCATAGTCAAGGGGCAAACAAACGAGAAAAGTAGTCATTAGAAATCCCATCTGCCACCCCCTCCCATTTTATAGGAAGATCTAATAGAATATTTCTCTACAAATGTCAAAGCATAGCTAAAGCACCATGATTACCAGCCCAGGAATGCAAAGGAAAGGATCTTTAAAAATAGCAAGTCAACACTGTGAGAGTATTTATTTGAGGAATTGGTAGAAACAGGACTAGGTGCTAGTTTTTCTGTTTTCAACACACTTGGAAGTGGTTGTACGGTTTTGCTTGTAAATCTCTGCAAACATTTGGTGAATTTAGAAAAATAAGCAATATATATTCTCCATGTTTAAATTTTGATTTTTTAAAAACTTCTTTGCTTCTCTTGACCACTGCATTAGATCTTGTCCCAAATGTCTGCAATATCTGCTGGGGCTGAAACACTTTACCTCCTATTGAGGGAATACAACTTTCTTTCTTTCCTATTTCTTAAGATTTAATTGCCTCATTTTTTTTCTTTTTTTAAAACATAGCAATTAGACATTTATATAATTTATGAAGTGATCACCCCCATAAGTCTAGTACCCATTGGCAACATGCACAGTTATTACAGTATTCCTGACTATATTCCCTATGTTGTACTTTACATCCCCATGACAATTTTATAATTGCCAGTTTGTACTTCTTAAGCCCTCCCCCCTTTTTACTCAGCCCCCTAAACCACCCTTATCTGCAACCATCAATTTTTCTCTGTATCTATGTTTGTTTCTATTTTGTTTGCTAGTTTGTTTGTTTTGGCCCAAAATGGCAAGATTTCATTGTTTAATGGCTGAGTAATGTTCTGTTGTATGTATGTACAACTTCTTTATCCAATCATCTATCAATGTGCAGTAGGGTTGCTTCCATATTTTGGCTATTGTAAATAATGCTGCAATGAACATAGAAGTGCATATATCTTTTTGAATTATCGTTCTGTGTTTCTTCAGATCAGTACCCAGATGCGGAATTACTGGGTTATAAGGTAGTTCTACTTTTAATTTTTTGAGGAAGTTTCATACTGTTTTTAATAGTGGATGTGCCAATTTGCAATCCCACCAACAGTGCACAAGGGTTCCCTTTTCTTCACAACCTCGCCAATAGTTGTTGTTTGTTGATTTATTATGATGGCCATTCTGACAGCTGTGAGGTGTTATCTCATTGTGGTTTTAGTTTGCATTTCTCTGATGATTACTGATATATTAAGCATCTTTTCACACGTCTACTTGCCCTTTGTATGTCCTCTTTGGACACCCATTCATTTGTATCTTCTTCAGTTTCTTTCTTCAGTGTCTTATAATTTTCTGAGTATAGGTCTTTTACTTCCTTGATTTATAATGCATTGTTCAATCAAAGTGCTTATGCACTGAAATGGCTCCACAATTTTTTTTCATTCCCACTGCTGTGCACAAATTCCAAAACAGTGTATTTTTAATATACTTGATATTTTATGATTTGTCCCTGGCTCAATGGTTGCTCCAAATCTCTAAAATAATGGTCAGAAAAGAAGTGAATGGAGAAGGTTGTCTGCTACATTTAGGTCTCACCATTTTTCCCCCAACAGAGCTGACGGAGGAGGATCACTTCCACTAAAAAAAGTCCCCAGGGTTTGCTGAGGTTAAGCATCTTGTATTTCACTGAGGAAGAAGAGAATCACTCTCTTTAGTAGAGAAAACTCTACTGAGTTGTGATGTGTGGGGAGTTATGAGAATGTAACTTCATGTGAAGTTTTAACCAGGTGCTGCCCTTGGACCAAATCCTGGTGCAACCATATTTACAATACTCATTCTCCAGGCAAAATCTTGAAATCCTAAACATGTTCTTGGCTCATGCCATTTAATCATAATTACATGATGACTATGATAAATAAAGTAAACAGAAGTAGATGCAGAAAAAAGCTAAAATACGTATTAAAATTTTACCCTCGCTAGTAATCAAAACAACATCATCTAAAATGTTGTGTTTTGCCTATTACTTTGGCAAAGGTTAGTTTTTTGTGTATTCAGCATTGGCGAGCATGTGGGGAAATGATCTCTGATTCACTATAGGCAGGAAAGCAAGTAAGTTTCTGGGAGGATAATTTGTATGTAACTATCAACACTTTTTAAATGTATATATAGTTTAGTCCAGAAATTCTACTTCTAGCTAAATGTACTCAGTGTTTACAGAAAAAGTTTATTGCAAGGTAACTATCATACCAAAAGGTGAAATAATCTAAATGTCAGAATAAGATACTCTTTATAAATTATATGTTTGTACTATGAGCTTTTCTGCAGACATCAAACATAACATAAAAGTACCTGAAGTGGCCCTGGCTGGTGTAGCTCAGTGGATTGAGTGCGGGCTGGGAACCAGAGGGACCTGGTTCGATTCCCAGTCAGGGCACATGCCTAGGTTGCGGGCCAGGTCCCCAGTGAGGGCCATGTGAGAGGCAACCATACATTGCTGTTTCTCCCTCTCTCTGTTTCCCTCCCTTACCCTCTCTCTAAAATGAATAAATAAAATCTTAAAAAAAAAAAAGTACCTGAAATGGAGGAAATATAAATACTTCATTACATAAAAATAGTGTCACACGAGTATGACACGTTATTAAAATAGATGTGACATATATGTACATATGTCATGTTCATTTTTTCAAGATAATGCCATTGTTGATTTTTTTCTATGACTGATTATTTTTGTTGTAAGCTTTTCAATTTTTATTTTCCAAGTTTTCTACAATGAAAATATAATACTTCTATAGCCTGGGAAAGCTGTATGTTATAATTTTTAAACCAACTACCTTTTCACTCATACATCTAGGCACATATTTTTTTATATTCTAACTGCACTGGTTTATATTTATGACTCTACTAATATACCAATTTTATTAAGGTGAACACTGAATGTGTAGAAAGATTCTGAAGTCACAGCAATTAAGCAACTACTTTTACAAAACACATTTTTTTAAGTTAGTAGGGTGCATAAATCTTAAGTGTATAGCTCAATGAACTTTTACATAAATGACTCAGGTAGAATCAAAGCATGGAATAGACCTCTTGTTGGGGAGGGGATAAATTTGCCCCAACCTTCTTATTTCTTCTGGCTGGTCTAACAAATAAATTGAGACAAGATTGATTAATGGGGGGAGAGATTCATATTTAATTCACATACAGAAGTCTCATACAAATAGGACCTAAAGAAATGGCTAAAGCATGTCATTTTTATATTTCTCAGGAGAAATGACCAATTTGTGAAGAATTGATGAGGCAAAGCAACTTAGGCTTGGGTGCTTAATTACTGAAGAATCTAAGTAGAGTTTGGGCTTAGGGTGGTAAATTAGTCGAGATGTAATAAGGTTTTTTATGCCTGTCTTAGCTTTGGATCCCATCTCTGGTATCAGGATGTCTTCTTACCTCTGGTACAAGTAGAGTACCTTTCACATGGGAAATTTATTTTCTGCTTTGAGAGGGACAGAGGAGGGTCAGAGTGCTCTTTGTGCACTGACTGCTTTTAAAGTACTTTTAACATAATCAATATGTCATTGTGACATTTTGGAGTGACCTGTCCTAGGCCCCCGTGCTCTCATCTCAGGTGGCTGCTTCTTATGCCTTTCCAGTCAACAGCCGCCCCAGCACTTTAATTCACAGTAGTTATAGAAATAATAGTCAAATCTATTTATTTAGTTCTAGCCATGTGCTTGATTCTGTGCTAGACCCTCTCAATACAATACCTCGTTAATCATACTAACTCTGATATACAATGAAGAAATGGAGGATTTTCAATATCGTTTGACTAGTCCAAAGTCACATATATCATTAGTGGCAAATAGAACACAAATAGCTGTTTATCTACAGACTTGAGAACTTTTTCACATTATGCAGATTTTCATAAAGTTGAACAATAGAGTTTGGTCATAACCACGGGCTTGAAAAAATGACAGTAAAATTAGTTGAGACATCAAATAATGCAAAGCCAATAGAGATAAACAATGGATACCTCTAAATACTAGGTATAGATAATTCTAGAGTTTCCTGCACCCTGAGGGACAGTTTCGAAGAGGTTTTAGGATCAAAGTCTCTATAGTACATCATATTGTTCCAGGAGAACCCAGTCTTCAACAAGATTACATGTCCTTCAAGATTTCAGGACAACACAGTAGCTTTTTTTTCATTTAAAAAAAAAAAAAAAAAAAACCAAACAAGGACTATGTATTAGCCCAATGGTACAACCAAATAATTCATCCCAAATCTTACTAAAAACTGAACCGAAACAATGATTACATCAACGGGGATATTGTGAATCTGAAACTCAATGAAAATTCATTGTAACATCTGTGTATGTACAAATCCTCAGTTCATTACTCTTCGGACAGTTACGTTACTCTTCAGAGCTGGGTGGGAATTTGCATTTCCCCAGGCGGTGCTCCTCTCTGTGACTGACCAGGAGTGAGGCGTTTCTGGACTCATAGCATTAATGGCCACACACCAATTAACAGCATAAGGAAGCACTCCTTACAATGCATGAAAATCAAGTATACTATCAGCAGGTTTTTGTCTTTAGCTAAAGCCCTTCCATGGGAAAATGCGCTCTGGAAACCTTCCTTCCTTTTGCAACAGCAAAAGAAAAGGGGGGTTCACCCTCAGTTCTGCCTCAGAGATAAAGTAGAATAAGTATTTGGATCAGGTGGGAAAAGAATTCGTGTGATTTCCCACCTCAGGAACCATGATTAAGGATTCAGAGCTCTATCCTCTAGCTATATTGCTCATGTTTATTTCCTGTGGGTTTAGAGAAGCAAGGATTAGAATTGAATGGCATTCCTGACTGCTCACGAGGGATCTGCCTGAAGCCAACCCTGTGCTTTAACTTTACACAGCACAGTACCTAAATCTCCTGGTGTTGCCTGTGAGACTCAGCCACTGGAGATCTTCCAAGGTTGGACCCAGAAACAATGAGGCAGGGAAGTCGCACAGGTTGGGAGGAAGAAATTGCAAGATCAAACGGATACCAGAGGCCAAAAGGATAGGGCAATTCCAGAAGGGCACATTAGAAGGAGAAGATGGACTCTATAGACCATTTTGCTTTCTCTGAGCCATCGATAGCTCTCACAGGTAGTAAAAAGGACCCGGCCCAGAATCGAAGCCAGTCAGCTAATCAGCCTCTGAACAAAATAGTGTGCCACTCTGAATAACATGCCTTGTGCCTTACATTCCAAAACAAACACACACACACACACACACACACACCCTTATTTGTATTTCAGCTTAGTCACACCCATAGAGAAAACACTCCAATGCTTTGACCTTAGTTAGCATCCAGGGGTCAGGCATGCAAATTAGCACTGCCCCACAGGCCTTAGCTGAATCACAGTCATACCAAGTGCAGTGTTAAGGGGACCTGCAAATGATCAGAAGTGAATTTCAATGCACCTAATTTTTCTGAAATCCTGCTATGGAGAGCTTCATGCCAAAATCTTGCATATAATTTCTATAGCCTGGGCAAATTTCAGATGCTAAAGAACTTTCCCCCGAAATGTCTATTCTCCCACTCTGCTCTAAACTTAAACTTTAGTAATACCCACTCCATCCCCCACCCCCTCCTCGAACATATCTCATTCTGTACTCACTGGACATTCTTAATTTAGCAAATCTTGGGGGTGTTTTTTAAAAAGTATTTTAGATCAGAAAAAGAGAGTGTATTCTTTTCCAGGGTGTTTTACAATTAATTCACTTAGCCCAGACTTTGTCTACTGAGAGAGGAGAGAATCTCAAATCTGACCAGCCATGGGAACCATCCGGAAAACTGGAGGGAAAAGGAAAAAGAAGAAGAATTTTGACATACCCAAGACCAATTAAATCTCCAAGGATAAGGCCTCGACATTATATTTTTGAAACTCCCTAGGTGACGTTAATGTTCATCTGAGTTAAGAACCCTGTATTAAAGTTTGATGCTTATGCCACAGGAAAAGCAGCAAAGGACAGCTGACATTTAGAATTGCAGCGGATGCCTCTCTGCCTATCCTGTGTTCCCATTGCCGATGAAACATTTTGAGCAGAGTTTCATATGGCAAAGCTAAGCAGGATAAAAGCAAAGGACTGAGTGCCAGGGTGCTAATCCCTGCATCGGTCTGTGAGATTACAAACCACACTTTTATCTCCTTGCAGATCCCCACCCCCAAAAGCAATTTGGAAGAAGAAGCTTCAAAACAGAAATAATCAAACTGCTGCAGCAGGAAATCTGATAGGAAGCATACAGCAGGGAAAAAAAAATATCAGACAGGATTCATTAAGTTCCCCAAAGCCCTGCAAAACACCGCTTTGAGAACTAGAAAACTATCGTCAATTATAATCCCAGTATGGCTTCTAACCTGAAAGAAACTATTGCAGTCAATACGGTGCTTGGCTGCGGAGCCTCTGATTCTTGTTGCAAGGATATATTTTGTCTACACAGACATCAAAGGGCTGGTGTGTGAGCAGGAATTTGCCTTGTGAACCTTTCTACTTCCCACTCCCAAACCTCACATCCGCAGACTTACTATTGATGAACGGCATTGGTGTGTGCCGGCTGGAATACCTGGGACGTGATCTACCTCCTTCACATCACAGATAAAGAAAGGAATGTCTGTGTGATTTGGAATTGCATTTTTAAAACAAAGAGCTAGATTGGTAAATGGCCTTCCCGAGGCTTCATGTTGACAGAGGAAGTCAGGAGTATAGAGTAAGTGCAGATTAGTGGTCAGCAGCCTCAGCGGGACCTGCCGCATTTCCGTGCCAATCCTGTTTTCTATTTCCTGATACCTTGTTTGCCCACACTCCACACTGATGATAGCCAAGCGTATGCCCTCGCCTCAAATGTATAACATTCAAAACTGGACCATTTACCTCATAGCTTCTGTTCACTCATAGGGTTTGTTTCCTTATCATTTGGGCTTGCAGATGGCCATGGTGGCCTCGCAGATCCACCTTTGTATCAGAACTCTTCAGCATCACTGCAGCAGAAAATGCCTCTCTCTCTCTGTATATATTTCTGCCTGTCTCTCTTCATAGTTTTATTCAGCACTAAATGGATCTAGTTGCTTCAGGTAATTTTCTAGACACCAGACCGCATCAAAAATCTCTGAGTCAGACTTTGATTCCTTGAGTAGCTTCTCTAGGGGCAAAAATTCTCCCTAAGAGATATTTATGGTAAGGATGAAACTGCATCAGTTCCTTTTTCTGCCTTCAGGGCTGACCTATTAGGCCAATCTTCTACTCTCTTTGGGCCCAGGATGATTCTGCTATTCAGCAGGGATGAGATCATGGTGCTAAAAGCCTAGTGCTTAGCTGGCATGGCAAAGGTCCAGTTCTGCAGGGCTCTCTTTTTCCAATATCGCCATCACAGGTAACATTCTGAAAATGTTGAGCAGAGTCTCACATAACAACCCAATCAGGTTAACTTGCTGAATAATTACTGGTCCATGCAAATGCGTAATCTCTGAGAGCAACCTTATAAATGCATTTGAATTAAAGCCCATTGTTTTTAATTGTTCAAAAAGGGGTTTTCTGTACACCAATGATATCTTAAACACCTGAAAGCCGAAACTAGATACAGACATTATACCTTTTGATAAAAATGAACTCAAAATGGACTGTAGCTAAAAATGTAAAATGCAAAACTATAAAACTCCTGGTAGATAATACAGGAGAAGATTTATGTGACATTGCAAATAGCAATGACTTTTTAGATAGAACACCAAGATGCAATCCACGAAAGAAATAATTGATAAGAAAACTGCATTAAAATTAAAAACTTCTGCTTGCAAAAGACACTGTGAAGAGAATGGAAAGATAAGCCACAGACTGGGAGAAAATATTAGGAGAAAACATATATGATAAAGGATTGTTACTCCATACATATAAAAAACTCTTAAAATTCAACAATAAGAAAGCAAACAAACTGATTTTATAAATGGGCAAACTATCTGATTAAACATCTCACCAGAGAAGCTATACAGATGGCAAGTAAGCGTATGCAAAGTTGTTGCGCATCCTATGTTACTATGGAATTGCGAATGATAACAACAAAGAAATACAACCCTAGACACCTACTAGTAGTCTACACAACTGCTAGAATGGCCAAAACCCAAAGTGTGACACCACCAAATGCTGGTGAACACGTGGCCCCACGGGAGCTCTCATTCATTCCTGGCAGAAATGCAAAATGGTGCAGCCACTTTGAAAGATAGATGCCTTTTTTTTTGTTTGTTTTTGTTTTTTTTTTTTTTTGTTTTTGTTTTTTTTTTTACAGAAGTAAATCTATTCTTACCATATTATTCAACAGCTGGGCTCCTTGATATTTACCCAAATGAATTAAAAGGTAATGTCCACACAAAAACCTGCACATGAGTCATTATAGCAGCTTTATTCATAATTTCCTTTAGTAAGTGAATGGATAAATTAACTCTGGTATATTCAGACAATGGGATATCATTCTGTGCTGAAAAGAAATGGCTAGTTAAGGCAAGAAAATACATCGAGGAACCTTAATGGCACTGCAAGACTATAACTATATAAAAATCTGGAAAAGGCAAAACTATGAAGACAGCAAAAAAGGCCAGTAGTTGTCAGTGGTCAGTAATGAGGAGGGAGGGATGAGTAGGCAGAACACAGAGAATTTCAGGGCAGGGAAACTATTCTCTATGATATTTCAATGGTGGGTGCATGTCATTATATATCTGTCCAAACCCATGGAATGTACAACCCCAAGAGGGACCCTAATGAAAATTGTGGACTTTGGACAATAATGATTTGATTATGTAGATTCACTGATCAAAACAAGTGTACCTCTCTGGTACGGGATGTTGATAGTGGGGGAGGCTTATGGGCATATACGAGAACTCTATACTTCCTGCCCAGTTTTTCAGTGAACCTAAAACAGCTCTTAAAAAGTATATATTTAAAAATGGGAAACCAGGATAAACACCCCAAAATTGAAATGAAGGTAAAAAAAAAAGAATGAAAAAGAGTGATGCACACACACAAATACTAAATATTGTCTCATTCTCTCTTAAGAATAGAGCGATTTAAATAGATCTGGGGAAGCAGGTTGATTCTGCCACAAGAATGGTTTTATGTATCAGTGTGTTAAGTTTGAAATATTCCCCTGGACCCCTCAGCCCAAAATACAAAATCTATAGGCTCGGGTAAGACCATCAGCTGAGATTTGTTTATAGTTTCTCCACATGAGATCTGTCACTCTACTTAGGTTCCATCAGCCATAAATTTTCCATTTGAAAATGCCTCTTGATTTCTAAACATGAAACTACTGCCAGCTATGGGCGGTTTGGGATTTCTTTTTCAATTTCCTCAAGACCAAGAAATATGCTGTACCACTTAGACTATAGCCATGCATTAGCAATCTACAGTTTCTGCCTCTGATGACTGACAGTTCAGTGAGGGAAAATAGTATTCTGAAAGCTGTGGGAATTCAATTATCAGTCATGCTCTCATGGGCTCTCTTCCAAGGTATCAGGCCTGATGAAAGGAAATGTTACTTTTGGAAGTAGGCATTGCTATGGAGCAACAGCAAAAGCAAAGACCAAAACAAACAAACAAACAAAAAAAAACAAAACAAAAACACAGCATACTGTAGGTTACATCTGTACTCCATCTTAGTCATTCTGCATCTTGTTACTTGCTCACATTTGTTTTCTTTCATTGCCAGAAGTGAGACTGCTTGTTTGTGTGTGTGCATTTCTGCGCATGTGTGTTAAGGAGTTTTTATGTTGAGAGTTACCAAATATATACAATCCAAGTATAACTGAGTCACTCATTCCACTCCTTTAAAATGAGAAGTTACCCAAAAACAGATGAAGAGGCCTCTACTTGCATAAATAGATGCGAGGCCCAGTCTAGGATTTTTATGGAGATAAGAAGTAACAGAGTTAATATGGATACAGGAACAGAAGTTCTGGTTCAAGACTCACAATTTAGAAGTTTAGATGTCAAAAAGAATAATACCTTCAATAAGAAATGAAAGTCAGACAATAAAAATAGAAGTCAAATAGAATAACACCAACAAGATCAAAGACTGTTTATTTCCTCTCGCATGTATTTGCGAAAGTGGAGAAGAAAATAGTGGGTAACATATTTAAAAGGGGGATGGCTTGCCCTCAAATCTGCAGAAGGAAGCAGGTCTTTTAATGGTATGAGAATAACTAGTGCTCATACATAGAAGGAGACAGAAGTCAAACTCACGTCTTACAATCAGAGATGTACTAATGTTCCCCATTGGTGAAAGAAGGCTAGAATATACTGAGGGCTGACATTCGCTAGCTGATGTGAGGCTTGTGTGAAACTCATTTCCAAGGACCCATAGCGTCATTAACCAGAGCATAGACTAGCCACACGATGGTTCAGTGACTGCATTCACAATACTGTTCTTGTGCCCACAGGCCAGTATTCCCGGGTTGCCCCAATGAAACCAGGTGGTGTTAGGGTAGCCTCAAGGACTTAGGTATTCATAGATCACTACATAACCAACAGAAAGAGAAATCTGAGTGTAAATGGAGCGTGAGGCAAGGAGGGAGAAAGAAGAGGAAAGTTCCTGCCAAGATATACCTGTAAACCAAAATGAAAAAAGAGAGAGAGAGAGAGAGAAGCAGGCTTTAAGGGCAGTTAACAAAAATAATTTTTAAGTCAGGAATTTTGAATTTCCTAAAGATGCAAAAAAGAGAATACCATTCATAAAAGAATAAAGAATATGTGTAAATAAGCAGTCAAAACCAAAAAAATAACAAGTTAAAAGCAGGATGATCTACAAGCCATTGAGATTGGAAAGCAGTATTAAGAAAGTCACTCAGAATGCACACAGGATACTTTAGAGCAGGGGTGTCAAGCTCATTTTCAGCAGGGGCCACATCAACCTCATGGTTGCCTTCAAAGGGCCGAATGTAATTTCAACTCCTTAAGAGTTAAGGGGTATTTACATTTATACAGTCCTAAAATTATTTCGGCCCTTTGAAGGCAACCGTGAGGTTGATGTGGCCCCCGGTGAAAATGAGCTTGATACCCCTGCTTTAAGGGTGAAAAGTAGTTTAGAGCTAGAGAATAGACTAGTAGACCCTATATTTATGCAGTAGGCATTCAGCAAGGAGATGATAAAGAGAAAGAAAAAGAATAAAAAGGTACACTAGAAAAGATGACGACTGAGAATTTCCCAGAACATAACCAAACCCGTGCAATGAGTGCCAAGTAGAGAACATTAAAATAAATGTATAACTATACAGATTTTAGCAAACCTGTGAAGCATTATGGCTCAAGACAAAATATTAAACATTAGCAGATAAAAAGACAAAGACCATACGTGTGGACGATGACAAAGAGCAGGCTTCTCATCAACAACAATATAACCCTTAAGTTAAGTAAAATAAGTGGCCGTTTAATTCTATAGCCAGATGAATTATCATTCAACACTTAGAATAAGAAAAAATTAAGACCTATTTAATGGGAGTTCTTCATCCACAGACTTTCTTGAAAGAAGTTAGGGGATTTAGTTCAACATTGTTGGGGGGGAGCCCTGCCTGCAGAGCACCGCCTCCCCCGCCCCCTCCCACCCCTGCCCCATCCACCATGGATGAGAATAAGTCTACCAAGACATGATCTGCTTGGGGAGGAAAGGTGGCAGATCTCTCAAAGGAGAAGAACCAGGAGCCTTTTCCTCAACAGGAATACAGGTAAAGCTCATCAATCATTGTCAGGCAGTAAGGATCAAACAATAGATAAAATACAAAGAACAATGAGGGCTTATTCTGAGTCAGGCTCAGATAGCTAAAGAGCCATAAAACTTTGAGGAAACAAACTCATTTTATGCTTGGACCCTTATCAGAAAACTGAGGACATTCTTAGCGAAGCAGGTTTCAC